>WBMZ01008292.1:0-68501 GCA_013400975.1 Atrichornis clamosus
CGCGGCGGGGCGGGGGCGGCGCCCGCCTTCCCCGGCCCCGTGCAGTGTAAGTGCCGGCCATGCGCCATGCGCGCTCCGGGGCCCGCGCCGCGCCCGCCCGGGTGAGCCGGGGCCTGGGCAGGCCCCGAAACCTGAGTAGCGCATGAGACAGGCGGTGGCGGAGCCCGGGAACCTGGCTGGGGGGCGGGGGGGGGAACCCGGGAATCTGCGTGAGCGCCGCGGGCGCCGGGCGGGCGGGGGCCCGGGAGCGGTCCGTGGGTCCGGGTGATGGTCCGTGGGTCCGGGATGATGGTCCCTAGGTCCAGGGGAAGTGGTCCGTGGGTCCGGGTGATGGTCCGTGGGTCCGGGATGATGGTCCCTAGGTCCAGGGGAAGTGGTCCGTGGGTCCGGGTGATGGTCCGTGGGTCCGGGATGATGGTCCCTAGGTCCAGGGGAAGTGGTCCGTGGGTCCGGGTGATGGTCCGTGGGTCCGGGATGATGGTCCCTAGGTCCAGGGAGGTGGTCCCTGGGTCCTAGGTGATGCTTCATGGGTCCAGGGTGATGCTCC
The DNA here is from genome assembly GCA_013400975.1 of Atrichornis clamosus. Lineage (NCBI taxonomy): Eukaryota > Metazoa > Chordata > Aves > Passeriformes > Menuridae > Atrichornis > Atrichornis clamosus. Next base: position 548 of record WBMZ01008292.1, read on the forward strand.
ATGGGTCCAGGGTAGTGGTCCATGGCCCGTGGGACCAGAGTAGTGATCCATAGGTCTCAGGCAGTGCTCCGTGGATCCCAGGTGATGGTCCATGGCCCATGGGTCCAGAGTAGTGGTCCATGAGTCCAGGGTAGTGGTCCATGGACCATGATCCATGTGTCCAAGGTGATGCTCCATGGCCCGTGGGACCAGAGTAGTGCTCCATGGGTTCCAGGGGATGGTTCATGGATCCTGGGCACTGGTGCATGGGCATTGGGTGGTGATCCATAGGTCCCAGGAAGGCTCTGTGCAGCAATGCTGCGGCCGCTGGGCGAGTGCCCCCCGCGGGACCCCAGCCCTTTGGAGAAGCATCCCCCCCACCCAGGGATCCCGCAGCGACCCTGCAGAGACCCCGCAGCTCAGGGCGTTTGGCCGGCAGGATGTCCCTGTGCCAGCTGGAGCAGTGTCACCCATTCCCCTTCCCCCGGGATGACCTCCTGACCGCGCCCTGTCCCCACAGTCCCCGGCAGCACCACGGTGCTGGTGGAGCTCACGCCCGACATCCACATCTGCGGCATCTGCAAGCAGCAGTTCAACAACCTGGACGCCTTCGTGGGGCACAAGCAGAGCGGGTGCCAGCTCACCAGTGCCGCGGCCGGGGCCACCAGTACCGTCCAGTTCGTGTCGGAGGAAACGGTGCCGCCCGCGCAGGCCCAGAGCAGCAGCAGGACCATCGCCTCGGAGACACAGACCATCACAGGTACCAGTGTCACACAGCCCTCTGCTCGTGTGTCCCCATCACACCCACCTGAAACAACAGTTGGCACTTTGCTCGTCGTGTAGCCAAGGGAGTAAAACTGGGGTGTGCTGCCTTCTTGGGTTTGGTGTGACAATTGTTGCTTAATTTGCTAATGGAGATGCAAGTTCTCTCAGAGAATTGCTCAAGTCTGTTGTGTTGTGCAACCAGCTTGTGCAAATTAATTAAAATTGTCAATACTTAGGAAAAATAATGGAATTACTATGTATTTTATTTTTTTTAAGGGTGCTCGTGATGAAAAACAGACACAGAATAGCTGTCGGGCATCAATCCAGACCTTTTTATGTGAGAACACTGTATTCTCTAACATTGCTCCCACAACTAATTGGCAGGAAAAATATTACTCAAAATTTCTGCCTATGGGAAGACCCAATCCTAGAGACATTTAAATAAAATTAGGATTTTGTTCCGTGTATGAAGGTTTGCCCTTCTATATATAGTTTTATTTTATTTTGGTGGGGGACCTCATTAAAACCCAAATTATTTGACTCTAATTTGGATAGACAGATTAAGGCAGAGAATCTGGAAGAGCAGTGAAACAAACTGAAATCAGGGCTCACTTCCAGGAATTTTTGTATTATAATCCCTCATCTCAGTGTGGGGTTTGGGTGAGTCATTTTTCTGCTTCGTATTTACTCATCTTTAAAATGAGGACAGTTATATCCATTTGCCCTTTTGGGGTATAGTGTTGTTGAATTGATTTAAAAGCTGCTACTTTGGCTGAGGTAGTTCCACCTGTTATTCTTGTGAGTAACAGCTAAAAGCAGTAGAGTTGAAAGAGGCTGAACTTTTCTAACAATTATAAAAATAATTTGTGTGATGCCTTTTGACGACATTTGCCATATAAATAATGATTTTTTTTTTTTCTTGTTTGGGTGGGCCATAACACAGCCAGTGTGGAAAAATAAATATTTGGTATTTGGAAGAGAAAAACCATTTTCCTTTCTTCCTCCCCCAGGTAAATAGGAACACAGGAACGGGAACGTTGCTGGAAAAAAAAGCACAATAGAGAATTCATAAACTGGACAATAATTAGATTTATATTTTTTTCAGATTAGAGAAGTTGAGGCTCTCACATTAAGCTTTTTGTGTGTTTAGTTTCTGCCCCAGAGTTTGTTTTTGAGCATGGCTACCAAACGTACCTGCCCAGCGAGAGCACGGAGCCTCCAGCCGCTGCTGTGGTCTCTGCTCCCCCCAAGGCACGGTCCAAGAAATCCTCCTCCTCTCTTGCACTGAAGAAACTGAACTGCTGCTACCCAGGTAGGGTGGGGATTGTCCTTCTGGCTTGTCACTTACACACGGAGAGCTTTCCTCTAGGGATACACACAGGAGGTTTGTCTGTCTTGAGCAGGCAGGACGCAGAAGGCAACCTGCTCACTGAGGGTGTGGTGTGCTGCCTTTGGTCCCTGTGGTGGTTTTGGTGTTGATTTCACAGAATCACAGAGTCATTAAGGTTGGAAAAGACCTCCAAGATCATGGAATCCAACCTGTGCCTGATCCCCACGTTGTCACCCACACCAGAGTAAGGTGGTCACGGTTTTAAGTGAGTAAACAAGATGAGGAATTAATTTTCTGTTAATACCAACTTTTAGAGAAAGTGTTGTTGAAAATAAACGTCATCCCCAGAACACGTATTATCTTTTTATGGTTTTGTTAGGTTTTCCCTAAATTTAATGACCTCAATCTTACTGTTTTAGGTTGCCAGTTCAAGACTTCCTATGGCATGAAGGATATGGAACGTCACCAGCGAACACACACAGGTTTGCGTAGTTCCTATATTTTCTTTTTGGTTGGTTTCCTCCTTTTAGCTTTTTCACAAGAGATACTTTCCTATGAAATAATATTTCTATAAACAGGATGTACACATGCTGTAGCTGCTCGTGTTGTCCTGGTCTGTGCTTGAGAAATTGCCCTTTTTGGGACATGGCCCAGTGTGGGCAGTACCAGGCGCAGCCGTGAAACACGAGAGGGAGAGCATTCCAAAGGATCTGCTATTTGTTGCACCCTCCTGCAGCACAGGGCAGTTCTTAGCTGCTCACGTCCAGCTTGGACAAACGCGCCCGTTCTCTAAGACACGTCGGGTCAGTGAATTGTTTGCTTTCTCACCACCACAATGCAAACCGCGGGCTGTGTCGCTGCCCCTCTCTGCCCGTTTCAGGAGACAAGCCCCACAAGTGTGAGGTGTGCAGCAAGTGCTTCAGCCGCAAGGACAAGCTGAAGATGCACATGCGCTCGCACACGGGGGTGAAGCCCTACAAGTGCAAGCACTGCGAGTACGCGGCCGCCGACAGCAGCAGCCTCAACAAGCACCAGCGCATCCACTCCAACGAGCGCCCCTTCAAGTGCCAGATCTGCCCCTACGCCAGCCGCAACTCCAGCCAGCTCACCGTGCACCTCAGGTCCCACACAGGTGGGCTTTGTGCTGCGCTCACCGCTGGGAAGGGTGGGAGCTCACAGGGAATGTTGTGAGAGGCGGGCGGGCGTCTGTGTGCCCACAGGGGGCGAGGCGAGTTCCCCGAAGAGGCTGCGCGTGCAGCTCCTGGGAGCTTCCTGGGGGTGCAGCCTAGGGGGGCAGTGCGGCTCCACTGAAAATAGCAGGTCTGACTCTTGGCAGGCTTTCTTCTAACTTGGCTTTGAAACTGTCAGGTGTTGTCAGTCAGTAGGACTGAAGTGCTGCTGGTAACGCCAGGGTTTGATCCCTGCATGGCCCATTCACTTCAGAGCTGGACTCAGTGCTCCTTGTGGGTCCCTTCCAGCTCAGAATATTCTGTGATTCTTCGATGTAATTGCTTGATTAAGAGCATTGAGGTTCCTATCTAAGTCTCTCAAATCTATCAGAAACACTGAAATTCCTTTATAATTGTAGTTGTTATATCAGTGCAAATCTCAGCTGCATAATTTAATCTTCCTTGCATCAGGAAAATAGCAAGTAATTAAGATTTAAGTTACATCTTTTTTGTCCTTTTTTTGTGGTACCTTCCCTATGCAGAGTGATGAACATTAAGTGTAGGATGAGCAGCCAGAACTATATTCTGTCCATAGGATTTTTGCTTTATGGGTAGAAAGCCTTAGCCTCTAGGCTTATAAACGTTGTTTCATTTTCTATTTGCCTAAATTTGATTTTAATCAGATTGCTCTTCTAGAGATTATTCCTAGATGAGGGTTGCTGTAAGGATACTGCTGTCTTTGTACAGTTGTCTCTATCTGTTGTTTGTCACCTAATCCAGGGCACTGGATTGGTTTCTGTGTTGTCTTTTATATGTTTGATTATTTCTGTGAATTTTAGCTGCAAGGTGGTCATGGTTCAGTGATTACTAGATTAGCTTTGAACCTCTCCTACCTCTGGTTCTGGATTCGAGTACTGAACAACAGTTTGGATTTGTGCAAGATGGGATTTATTTGGAGTAGATAAAAGAAATAAATCCCCTGTTCCTTGTGAAGGAGCGGAGGGTTAAGCCAATCTGTCTCCAGCAGAAAAGAATCTTTTATACTTCACAAATCTGCTGTGATGGAATGGGTAGGACTGGCAGGTTGGTTTGCAAGTTCCCCTCTTTCTGTTGCTGTAAAAATGTGATTTTCAGTCAAAACAGTGGGGGCTGTTAGAAGTTCCCTGCTACAGACACTCTGGCTGGAGAATGTGTCACATGAGAGCATTTTTGTGCATTCTGTACCTGGGCAGGTGTGCTCTGAGTGAGCACCTGGGAATGCTCATGGGTCTCTGGTATTTCCACAGTTAGATTTCTGTGCCATTCAGTATTCAAGTAGTTGGGAAGGGGTTTTAGGCTAACTTCTTTCTTTTTGGGAGATCAGTCTTACATCTTAAGAAACTGAATTAGGCTAAAATTCAGTCTTTAGTTGTTTCTGCCATTTCTCCAAAATGAATCCTCTTTTGTAAAAGGACTTTTTTTTCAATTTGCTGAAAGGAGGCACAAGAATTTTGAAAGAAATCATTTCGTCCTTGTTAGGTTGCAAAGCTGTTACACAAACAACCAGTTTTAGGAGGAAAGTATGTAGAATATATTGCTTACTGGAATTAAATTAATAATCCTCTACAAGGTGAGTGTCATCTCCATTGCTCAGAGTGAGATCATCTGCACAGAATGCCTCGTGGAACTAATCATCTAAACATCAGTTTCCTGTTCATTTGAGTAAAACTACTCTTAGAATTAATGATCCCAGGGTCAGACACAAGTTTTTAAGCTGTATGCTGGCAGTGTCAGTTAGGTATGGACAGAAATATAAAGAAATACAGATAGTAGACCACTCTTTAAACAAACAGGACTAGAATACTTTGCTATATTCTTTTTCACATATTGTGCTACCCTGTATTTGAAAATTAAGTCATTGAAATATGAACTGTGCCTTCATCAGCAAAGCAGATAAAAATTCAGTAGCTGAGTGTGCAGCTGTAAAATAAACTGGGTGAACAAACAGTGCATCTTCATTAATAAAGTCTGTTTAATATAGATAGTACACTATGTATCTCAATTATTAAACAGATACATGGATTAGCACAGTAGGCCACAACTTGATTTGAAAAATATGCAGCTGAACCTATGACATATGTAGCTGGATAAGCAAATTATGCAAAATTATACAGCTATCACAAACTCTATAAAATATTAACTTCTAAAATAAATCAGCCACTTGCAGTTTGATTATTAAAGAGGATAAATGCTTGTTGAACTAAATGCACTTTCCTTCTCTCACCAAGAGTGTCTTAGGACCTAATAACACAATTCTTCCTTTTCTCAAAATAATACCCACCTAAAGACTTCATGCTCAGGTATTTTAGAGAACTACAGATTTAGATTAAAGAGGAAAAAAAAGGGAACAGTTATTTAATGAGTTTGCTAAGTTTGCTTTGGATTTTTTGTAATGACTTCAGACTCACTGGTCTTTACCCTGGAACTGATTAGGGATTAAACACAGCTCCACCTTAACGTGCTCATGCATTTTGTGACTCAAGCCTGCAAATAAAGAAAATGCAAAATAATGGTTCAGATCCAGGGAATTCAAATGGTTATTGGTGTAGGGAGAGTCACATAAATTGGCTTACAGAGACCTTGCTTGCAGATGTATGTTCTATTTCTGTGCTTTATCAGTTAAGAATTTGAACTAACTTTGAACTACTGCTGTTGGGTTTCTGGATCAGCATTGCTCTCAAAAAAACCCAAAGAAAGGTACCTGTGAACATTTTATCTACCTGTTTGCATGAATACAAACTGATCTCAGAGTTTCTTGAAGTGACTCTGGAACATGGCTAGGTTTGATGCAGGGTGCAGATCTCTCTGGCTGGGTTGCTACAATGCCAGAAGAATGAAAGCTTAATGTGACTCCTCTGTGGAGGCACATTTCCCTGGAGTCACACCCCGTTCCATAGTCTCACGTTTATTTTTCCAGTTGCATTTATGTAGCTGTGATCCCTCTTTTTGTGTTTCCCCTCTAACTGTAGTAATGCTCTGGTTGTGCAGTCACCTGACACTGACCTTTTGCCCCTACATGTCCCTGTGTTCTGGAGTTCAACAGTGGGATTTGTGCCACACCACGTGAACCAGGCCAAAAAACCTCAGGTTTTTTTGTCAAGTAATCTGTTTTTTTGCTCACCATGGGAGCAGATGTACAGGGAAGGCAATAAGGGATGTATGGTTGAGTAGTAAGGCTGGTGCCCATCAAACACCAGTTTCTGCAGTAGCCTCCTCTTTCCATAGCCTTAGAGTCAACCTTACAAGCCTCTCTGTAAACCTGAGGCATGGATGTGTTTATGCTGCTTCCTTAGACTTAAAAATACAGCAGTTGTTAAAGTTACAGTGCTTATTTGTATTCATTTTACACACTAGTTGAGATAGACTGTTTGCTAAAGAGGCACAAATGAGAAACTTAAGTTGCCTCTCCGGAGCACCCTGACCAGTTTTACACACAAAATGAACTAACAATGAAGAATTTCTAAGAATCAGCGATGAAAAAGCAAAATATGTCAGCCCAGGTGATAATCCTGTGCCGTTGGGGTTCTCTTGATCTTGAAAATGCTTTGGGAGTTTCGAACAGGTCAGCTGTCCACAGTTCATGACAGCAGCGGTTTGTGCAGTGGGTGTCTCACGTGTAATGTGAGCTGTGGGTTTCGTTGGCAGGAGATGCCCCTTTCCAGTGCCAGCTGTGCCCTGCCAAGTTCAAAATCAACTCGGACCTGAAGAGGCACCTGCGGGTGCACTCCGGGGAGAAGCCCTACAAGTGTGAGTTCTGCGAGGTGCGCTGTGCCATGAAGGGCAACCTCAAGTCCCACATCCGCATCAAGCACAGCATGGAGAACACCCTCAAGTGCCCCGAGTGCGAGTTCCAGTGCGGGAACAAGACCAGCCTGCGGCACCACATCAGGAGCCACCAGCCCGAGCAGCCCGTCAAGTGCTCCGAGTGCAGCTACTCGTGCTCCAACAAGGCGGCCCTGAAGGTGCACGAGAGGATCCACTGCAAGGAGCGCCCCTTCAAGTGTGAGTTCTGCAGCTTCGACACGAAGCAGCGCAGCAACCTCACCACGCACGTCAGGAAGGCCCACGGGGACAAGGTCAGGGGCAAGAAGCAGCCGGCGGAGAAGAAGGAAGGGGAGAGGCCGAAGCAGGGCGGCTCCAGGCAGGTTGCCAAGCTGGATGCCAAGAAAGCCTTCAAGTGTGACCTGTGTGATGCCTCCTTTGTCCGAGAAGACTCTCTCCGGAGCCACAAGAAGCAGCACAGTCTGTACAACGGATCCAAAAGCAATGAGCTGGCTGTGCTGCAGCTCCAGATGGACCCCAGCCGGCAGAGCAGTGCCCCCATCACCGTCAGCCACCTCCAGGTCCCCCTTCAGGCCGCTCAGGTCTCCCCGTACAACGAGGGCAGGGTCAAGATCATCGTGGGCCACCAGGTGCCTCAGGCCAACAGCATCGTCCAGGCCGCCTCGGTGAACGTGGTGCCCCCCGCCCTGCTGGGCCAGGGCCAGGAGGAGCTGCTGGGCAGCAGCCGCCTGCAGCTGCTGGGCCAGGTCAGCGTGCTGGCCCCAGCCCCCCCAGCAGTGGCCACGGGTGACGCGGGGCCCGTGGCACAGCCCGCAGTGCTGCTCACCACCCACGAGCAGGGCGATGGCGGCGCCCTGCACCAGGCCCTGATCCCTGCTGCTCCCCCCAGCCACGAGCCCTCGGCCGGCCAGGCTTTCATCACCAGCTCCGGCATCAGCTGCTCCGACCTGGAGGGGCTCAATGCCCTGATCCAGGAAGGAGCCACGGAAGTGACGGTGGTCAGTGACGGGGGGCAGAGCATCACCGTGTCCACGGCAGCTCCCCCTCCTCCCATCTTCTCGTCCTCCTCGCACACAGAGGCTCCAAAGCAGACCTACTCCATCATCCAGAGCGGGGCACACACAGCTCTGCTGTGTCCTGCTGACTCCATCCCGGATTAGGCACCGAGAGCTGGCCCTGGCCACGGGTCTGGACGTGGCAGAAGTGCACAGGACATCCCTGAATGCAGGATTTGTCCTCCAGAGCCAAATACCTTCCACATTTTACTTGTCTGTACATGGCAACACCTGGGGTGTGAACAGGAGGATGCGTACGTTTCTGTGCCTCCAATGAAACCACAGGCCCTGCTCTTGGTGAAATCAAAGCAACTGTTGCCAGTGTCCCCAGGAAGTGAGATTCCCAGAGAATGGCTCTTGTATCGTGGAGCTGAAAGAAGAAAACCTCACCGTGTGCTGAATTACCTCCACAGCACCCTTGTTCTTTGATGCACACACAAAAAGACAATAATCTGAGCCATTCTGGACTTTATTTAGGTGAAGTCCCTTTCAGTTCCATGCTGTGAATGCATTCAGTGCTCCTGGCTGATCTCTAAGCAATCCCCACTCCTGGGTCTGCTCCAGCCCAGTGAAGTTCCAGGAGGTTGTTCCTTGGATCTGTAGAAATTGGTGACACCTGGCACTTGACATTCTAATGCAGAAGCACAGGGGATTGTTTTTAGAAAACAACAGGATTTTGTCCCTCTAGCCGTAGGAACTTTGTTAGCAAGAACACAAGTGCAGATTCTCTCTGGCAGGGTGATCTCTGTCAGAGGTGCCTGTGAATTACAGAGCAAAACAACTGGAAATATATTTTTTACAAAAACTAATACGTTTTGGTTTTATTTTGATGCTGCCTGTTTGGAGTTGCATGGGTGCTAAAAGTTCATTACATTTTGGGTCTTCTTTTGAAGTTAAAGGGGGAAAAAGAAAAGGTTGAATTTAGTTTAAAATTTTTAAAAATATGCTAATCCAGCATAAATTGAGGTTGGATCACAAGGAGATGATCATTTACAATTATACAAGGTACATTCCTCTAATGAATGAATTCCAGGCTGTATTTTGAGCTCTGCAACGGTACCACAGTGTGGCAGCTCAAAAGAAAGCAGTTAATTTTCACATCCCAGTGTAGGTGAATTGTGCAGGCAGGGTTTCCTGAGCTCCAAGTGTTCTGTGTCATCCATAGGTGGTGCCAGAGGCCCAGAGAAACTTTGGAATGTGCTGTGTCTCCTGGATAGTGTTTCCTCTTTAATGTTCCCTGTTCTTAACTCTGCCAGCTAAAAACTACAAAATTTACATTCATAAGACATTACAGAAAGCTCAGCTGTAAAAATGTCGCTGTCACTTAAGATAAAAAACAGCAAATAAAAAGAAATGTCCAAAGTTTTCTTTAAAAAGTAGATCTGTGGTCAAAACTTAACCTCACAATTCCTGTTAAATTGACGATGTTTTCACTCGCTGTTAATTAATTTTACCCGGTACGTAGTTCACAGCTGCAGAATTGCTGGGCGCTGCCAGGGTGGTACAAAACGAGGGATTTTGGCTGAGCTGATGGTTTGAGTTTATCTGCGTTTGCCCTTGGCCAGGGGATGCAGCCCCAGGCCCAGGAGTCTCACCTCCAGTCCAGTGTCTCACTGAACGTTCCACAGCTCTGCTGCCTGCACTGCAGCGTCACAAAAAGCCTTTTTTACCTCCTGAAGTAGGAAGCAGCAGGTCTGGCATATTGTAAAGACTCACCTTCCTTCTGGTCCTGTGTGTGCCTCAGAGATAGACAGGAAAGATAACAAAATGGTGTGAATGAACAAAGCTTAGTGCTGCCTCTTCAGCATTGTTTAGCTGATTGCATCATGTCTCAGTGAACAATCTAGAGACTTCTTTCCCCCACCCCCCAAAAAAAAAATAAAAGCAGCTGATAACCAGGGCTGACATGGGGGAAATTTATTTTCAATTTTCTCTTCCAATAGTCTGTGTATGACGGTAATGGTCTGTGTGTTTTGGAGCTGGCAGGAGCAGATTGTTTTAATCTCCGATGTTCATTTAATACATTCTTCATGTTATCAGCAGAACTATCCCATGAGAGAGCCTGGTAATTCACAGCAAGTGTCTCTGGTGGAGCTCTCCTGCTTTGGAGCACTTGGTAAATAAATCCCTCCCTCCCCAGAGTTCTGCCATAGCCTCAGAGCTCTGCAGCAAGTTGTCTCTCTCCAGGACAAAATGCTGGGATGGATTTGTGTTCCTGCTGCCTGGGCATCCCCAGTCTCTAAGTGTTGAGCCCAGGAGCACGACCCAGCGCTGCTCACCCTGCAGGTCCTGGCTCCCAAAGGCAAGTGAAGAACTGGATATTCCCCTCCAGCACACCCCTGGCAGGTCCTGCCCTCCACACAGACTCGGGCTTTTTGCCCAGTTTGCTTGTGGGGTCCCACGGGTGAGTTTTTGGTGTGTTCCATCCTCCCTCCTCTCTGAGGATGAACCTGCTGAAAGAACTGAGGTAAAACTGGGCGAGCAGAAGCTGTGTGCATTCCAAATAAATAAACCAGCCCCAGCTCCTGGGCCTTCCCAGCCCGTTTGGGTTTTGTTGCTGTTCCTCCCTGATGCTGCTTTTTGAAGCCGGACCCAGAATCACGTGAGCAGAGGCTTATCCTGCACAAGACCTGCTGAAATGTGCTCTCCCCTTGTGTTTCTGTGAGGCAGAAACACACAGCAGGAAAACAATCCAAAGAAAAATGTGCCTTGGACACCTTTAATTGTGTTTTGGGGAGGCTGGTTCTGATTGAGCCCCAGCTCAGCATCCCCAGTGGGGTCGGAGCAGGAAACCAGCAGCACTGGATTACACCCTGTCAGTGGTGCTGTAGCTTTTACGTGGTTTTGATTAAAACTTTAGCTGTCATTTGCATCAAAATGGCAGATTCCTGCCCCAAACCAGCCTCAGTTTGTCCCATGCACAGGGGGTTACTGGATATGCAGATGCCCCAGGAAACACTCCTGGATGAGTGGCTGGGATCAAGTCCTCACCTTAGATGAGACCTAAAACCAGCAGAACTTGGCCCAAAGCTGGGGCCTTTGTTCCTTTGGGAACTGGGGAAGAACCAAACTTACATTGAATACATGTGGGGCTTGCAATGAAAAAATTGTAATTAAAATATTTCCCAATCATTTTGGGAATGAGCTATTTATTACTATTGTCATGACTGCACTGGAAAGTACCTTCTGTTGTGGGGTTTAACATGTTAGAAGCACGTCAAGACATTTCTTTCTCTACATTACAAAGAACTGGGGAAAGGCTTCTATTTTAGATACCTTTATTCTGTATTTCTGATTATTTAGTTGTGTTTGCAGTCAAAATATAGGCAGTCGTCGTTCTAGCACTGTGATGCTCTGGTGACTGCAGAAATATTTTCTGTGTCCTCAATGGAAGGACCTCTATCCTATAATTTCAGGAATATTGACTGGATACTCTAATGGCTTTTTGCATCTCTAGTTGGAAAATCTTTAGCCTTGTTATTTAAATTTTAAGAAGAGAAACCAATATTGTTAAGAGAAACTGATGTCTCCTGTCACTTGCCCAGTGACCTTTCAGAAGGTGATAAAGGTTTCTATGGTGACCTGAGGAAATAATGTCTCAGGTATCTCTGTGAATTAAAAGTCTGTGGCAGGAAAAGCTTTCTTTTCTCTCTCTCAGGTATCCAGTTCTGCCTTTGTCTTTATTCCAGTTACTAGCCATGGAGAAGGGCTCATAAAACATAGAGGATTTGGTTACATGGCTGTCTTTTAGAGACCTCACGATGTTGTAGGGAAGTAAAGAAGTCCATGGCAAAGCAGAGATAGATTTTTCAAAGCTGTGTCCATGAGAGTAACAAACTCATGTTCAGGGTGTGCTGCTGTAATGCCACTGAATTCTGTTATCTCTGATACAAATAATTTATTCCATAATCTTCAGGAGCTGTGTTTGCCTCTCTAAAAACAGGAATTATGTGTTACTGCAGATTCAGCTTTGACAGAGGTGTTTCTCTAAGCTCCTGCTTCCAGACCTTGTGTAAACTTACTTTTAATTCTGAAAGTGAAAGCTCTTGGGCAGTGAGAGAGTGGCTGACTTTTGTAGGTAAAAGTTGAACATGATCTGGGAAATAATTAACTGAGGGCCTGGAGAGGTTTTTGTGGATATTTGGTTTTGATTTGTTGTTGTCTTTTGGTTTGGTTATATTTTAAGGCTACGAGGATGCACTTTTGCCTTCTTGTGCTCCTGGATGAACCAACATGTTATCAGTGCCTCTCAGTTTATCAAACCTGATATGACAGACACCTCAAAAAGGCTTGGAGAAACCTCCAGCATTTTCAGCTCAAGCTTCCCATTGATGGCTTTGGAAACGAAGGAAAGCTGTTAAAATCTTTGTGCTTTTTGCAGAGGCAGCATTTGAAATAAGGGCTGGCCCTCACCCCTCTTGCTCGAGCTGACAATTTTCTCTCATTTTGCTTTCCATCACAAACTGGAAGCTCATCAAGCCCTGGGCCAGGAGAGGCAGGGCAAGGCCAGCCCTGAGCCAACACCTCCCTCTACCTGGTGGTTGTATTTACACCTTCTAAATGTCAAGCTCTGAAAGAAAATACCCACCCCACAGCTCTTCTTAGCACAGATCACAGCTGCATCCTTCCGAAGTGTGTCTGCACTTACTGCTGCTGGCCATATTTCATTATTAAATTAGTAATGTGCGTTTTCCCTGCAGTTGTGCTGCTGAATTGCCCACCTGGAGAAGGTGACGTGCACTCAGGAGTTTCTTGTGAGGGCGGGAATAACTTGGATACCTCAGTGATGAGCGAGATGCAAACACCCAGAGAGATCCTGGTGATAGTCACATCTCCTGATGGCCCAGAGGAAAACCTGAAAGAGCAGGAATGCATAAAGCTAACCTGCATAATGCAGGCAGTCATAATTAATAGATTAAAGTTCTTTGGGAAAGGTGCTTTTTTATTCTAATAAAGGAAAGGGACTACAAATGGTGACACGATTTTAGAAAAACAGCAATGTAAGATGCCATGTTGAAGTTGTAAAGCTGAAGAGGTGATAAAAATGTACCTTGGTTTTACATTTTTACAAGACTGATGTAAGACTTACTATCTGAAATTGCAGCACTTTTCCTCATCTCTGGGCACGTTGGATCATTCTGGTTCTCAAAGTACACACAGTTGCTGGGGGATTATTAAAAAGTTGTCAATCCTTGCTGCTTAGTCCCTCCTAAAAAGTCCAGAATTTATCCTGTGAATCACTTTGCCTTAACAATGTTAAATTCTGCTTTTGTAGTAAAATCATGTAGATCAGCCATTGATAGAACTTTAATTGGCTGGGGATGTTCATGATTTTTTTCCTTTAAAAAAAAAAAAAAAAAAGCCTGCCAGCAAAATTGCTTTTTGGTGATGACTCTGCTTGAAAAGTGCTCTGCAGGGGCCCATTCCCAATTGATTATCTTTCACAGCTAATAGCTTCAAAGGCTATTTGGTGGACAGTCCAGTTTTACATTTAAATGTAAATCTCGATAGCCTTGACAGACTGATGATCAGAAAAAAAGGGAGGTAAAAACAGTAAAATAAATGTACAGCTGGTGTAACTTTCACCAGCTCCTCCAGGGGCAATTGTAGTGAAATTAAAATGGTTACAGTTTGACAAAGTTCTTTGGAGGGGATGGTGAGTGAAAACTTCCCTCACAAGATCCAGCATTAATAAATTGCTGAGTAGCCTGTCAGCCTTAGAAGTTGCGTACAGCACCAAGGGCTGCCATTGGTGCTGCCGGTGGATCCAGGAGGAAAGCTCAAAGCACTGAAGCCACCTGGGCGAAGCCACACTTTTGGTGAAGCCTCAGCAGAGAAGTTCTGTGGCTGAGGAAGGTGAGGCCAGGCCTGGGTCAGTGGGTCCCGGTGTCCGGGTGCCAGGAGAGGTGCCACAGCTCCGTGGGACCGGGCGGGTCCTGCCTCTTCTTCTTTTTTTTTTTTTCGTGGGGGAAGGAGGGCTCCGACCTCTGACAGCCCTGCTAGGAACCACCAAAGTGGCACGAGGATGGAGCGAAGGGAGCTGGCACAAGCCTGGTCCCCTGACAACATTCCCACTGCCCCGTCCCTTTCAGGAGCTGGATGGATTTTTCGTGGTGAGGAGCTACAGGCTTCAACCTCCCCCTCATCCTGGAAAGAGGCGAAGCAAAGGGGCAGTGAGGGTCACATGGTTGAGAGCTCCTTCAGCAATGAGGTTCTTGTCACTTTGCTGGGGAATGACAAATTGCAGCAGCCTGGAGGGCCTGGCAGAGGTGGCCCACGAGCTTTGCCAACACTACTTTGTCTCTTTTGCTCTTTCCGTGGGCCATGGCCTTTCCTTACACATTCCTGTCAGATCACAGCTTCTTCCTTGCCTTCTTTGCCTGAACTGCACTGGCCTCTCTCGGTCCCTGGCTGTGAGACATTCACGTCCCAGCTGCACCACGCTGGGAGAACTTGCTGAGGATGGAGCAGGAGGCTGATGCCATCCTGGGAAGAGGCTCTTCACAACAGAGAACTACTGAAATAGGAGTTATCCAAAGTAACTCCAGCTGCTTGCGTCATCGCCATCTTGTTCAGCTTCTGGTGTGCTCCAGACTCCTGACGTGGCCGTAGTTCACTGAGCTGTGGGCTGGGTGACTCAGGGACGAGTCCTTGGCCAGAGGAGCTGTTTGCAACCCCACCATCTGCTCCCCGTGCTCCCCTCAAGTGCTCTGAAGCTGTGCTCAGTGAGCAGCGAGACCTCTCCGTGCCATGCCAAAATCTGCTGGGGAGGAGCTGTGATGTGCAGCTGTAACCTCAGACTGAGCTCGCCCTCAGTGCCAGGGCCTCGGGTCCCTGTGCTTCCACAGGCCCTGGGAGAAAAGGTGGACAAGGAATTCCCCAGCTCCAAAACATCTCAACAGCCGTGAGAAGGTGCCTTTTTCTTATTTTTAGTCTTTGTTGCCATGGAAACGGAGCCACAGACACTCACTGCTCATTTTTGCTGCATAGTCCTCAGGGCCAAACCAGTCCAGCATCTTCCAGACTTCCAAAGGAAGGCAAAATAAGGGATAAGAAGGGAGAATGTTCAGTGTAGAACCCATTGAGAAACAGGAGATGAAGGAAGAAATGTCTGTCTATCTCTAGGGAAAACAGGAAGGTAGATTTAGGGATACTTGGGGCTGATAGTAGAGAAGGTATTTATCCCATGAAGGCTCTCTGTGAAAACACCCCCTGTCCTCTACTCTCATTATCCTACGAATTTCTGAAATCAGCTACATAAGGTAGAGAGAGGAACAAAATGCTTTTGCTTAAATTAGGTTTAAATTACACTCCAGTGGCACAAGATTCCTGTGTAATGGAATAAAGGTCATCTAAGCCTATCTTTTTCTTTTTTCTTCATATTTTCTTCTTCTTTTTTTTTTTTTCCTAATGTTAAACTTCCAGTTCTATAAATCCTCTGCAACAAATCCCAAATTCCCTTAGGAGTGCTGACCAGCACTGATCATGGTAAAATGGTATCAAACCCAGGCAAAAACCCACCTGGGTTTTTATTTGTCCTTCAGTCCTTCAGGGCAGCACCATGAATTCGCAATGATACCCGCAGTGAAATCATATCCTCCTTCCAACACAGAATTAATACAAATGCATTTTTGTTTGACGTTTAACCAAAAATGGACACATCCTCCTCCTGCCCCTGCTGAATTCACTCCCCATTTTTTATTTCTCCAGGATGCACAAAGCCAAAGAATCAGCAGATCCAGAAACAGCCCGTCAGCCACATGGAAGAGGTTTTTGCTTTGGGATGTTTTTGAGCCTCATTCCCACCTCCAGTGCCCTGGTGGGATAGGAGCAGATGGGCAGGACTGGCAGCAGAGCAGGGGCATTCCTGGCACGGGCTGGGTGCAGTTTTTTGAGGGAAACGCCTGCAGGTGGACACAGGGAGTGACTCCGGGATGAAAACCCAGCTGGCTCCTTGCACAGCTCCTGAGCCCCAGCTGCTGCAGAGCAGTGGCAGCAAAGTATTTAAATTTAAATTTGAATTAATCTTCTTTTCCTCCCCGTGTAGATAAGTCTTTAGTAATAAATCCAGCTATCAATCCAGTGTCTATGAAGAGGCAGGATCTATAAAATCCATGTGCAGAAATACAAGTTTCTGTCTATATTAAGCCCTGAATATATTATCCATGTGGCCACTGAACTTTGTAGTGATCTTTCCATTGACTTCAGGTCAGATCCCCACTTAAAATCTGCTTTGTCATATGACTGGTCCAGAAAGCAGAAATGAACAGAAAAAAAACTTTACTTGTTCTTTCACCTTTTTGGCAGTTTCCTGCTCTGGGTTGAGCTTTCACAGATCTCTTCCAGAAGCCTTTGGCCTGTTCATGCATAATTGCTCTATTTGCATGTGCAAATTTCTATTATTTGCCCTCTCTCTGCCCATTCCATTGTGTGTGTTCAGTTTTTGCTTTTGGTAAACAGAAATTACTCTGTATTTGGAGAAAAACTAGGCCACACACACAATTCTGTTTAACTAACAGCAAGTATTAAGAGAAATAAATAAATAAACAAACATGCTCCCTTTTGAATCAGTATTAATTCATGCAGAAAATCCAGTTGATCAAAGGTTTTCCGTTTTGTGCCTCTCCGTGTTATAAAGATGTTAATTTCTTTAAATCCCAAAGACTATCATTATTTTAGCTCGTTTTTAGACACAGCCATGTACCATAAAATTAAGAAAATTCCTGGCTTTCTTTCTGCATTGCTATCAGTGGAAAAAAATTACAAAACCACTTCCTTGAAGGGGACTTCCCAAAAACTTTTAAAGATGTTCTATTTAAATGTTGTATATCATTTAAATATTGAATATCATTTACTGTATTCATGGCAGGTAAAAACCGGGGTGTTGACTGATTTTCTGTGCCCCTGCCCTGTTTTTTGAGCTGTTTTTTCTGAAGGAAGGTGGTATCACTGTGGCAATCAAGAGCAGTTTGCAGCGTGGGGCTGTTTAGCATCCTGCTGCTGAGTTGTGCCATCAATAGCAAACTGATTTCCAAGATAAACCCAGCGCTGAGGCATAACAAAGCACAAGTGATGGCCAACTGTGCTTATGTGATCATCTTACAGTGGTTACACAGCTCAGAGCTGCTTTTATCACTGGCCTGGTGATGCATTTATTGTGGGGTTTGGAAAGGATTAAATTGAGAAGACCTCGTGGTGTTATCAGCTGAATTCCTTAGTGCAGCTCCTGGTCGTTAAACGAGTTTACATTGAATGAATCTAAGAAAAATTGAAGCATAAGTGATTTGTTAGAAAAGCAAATGAATTTGCTTACAGTGAGAGAAACAGAACGTGAGGCCCCTGGGTGACCACAGCATCTCCCATGTACAAACAGCTGATAATCTTATCAATGCGAAGATGCCTCCGTGCTGCATTTAAAAGCAAGTTGCCTTTATTCCAGCTCCCACTCCATTGAAATCTGCTATAAATACCTACTTTATAACACTGACCCAATATATAAATTGCTCAGTTCAAAAGAAAAGCTTTTTTTGGAGGAAGGGGGGGAATGGGGTAAATGCAGTGTGTTGTAAAAGCTAAGTGGTTTTATTGGCACTTTAAAATACCCTTTTATGCTGAACTCTATCAGCTCTGATTATATATAACAACAGTAGTTATGTATTAAAAATGTGTGTCAATAGTTCTGGCAACACTGTGATTTGTCATTTGTGTGCCAGAGGTCCCAACGGGCCTGACTGACAAAATCTTGCCATGGCTTCAAGGGATGAGACTCTGGGGGATGTTGTTTGTGTGGTAAATGGGTAAGAGCCACCATCTCAGTTATTTAAATAAGAAATGTCATTATCAAGCACATAAATGCCAGTGCAGTCCCACCTGCACCCCTCCCACTGCCCTCTCCTGATGCCAGCGTTGGAGCTGAGGCTGCCACAGTCAGGAGGCTCCTGTAGGAGTTTATCCATCAAGTCATGAATAAAACCTCCAGCACAGATTAAGGAACAAGTTTATTCATACTGACACAGGAGGGCTGCTCAGTGGTTTAGTACAGCCCTCATGTCAGGGCTGACAGAGCCTGTGAACTCTTGCTCCCAAAACAACACCTCTCCCACGGGAGGTGAAGCTGTACCTCACTAAAAGGTATTAAATCTTGTCTTTTCCACTGGGGGGCTACTCCAGAGTTCCACACATTTTCTGTGTGAGACTACAGCCAGGATGGAGCCACTCAGACATCTCATCCCACCTAAACCACCAAATAAGCAGCATATAAAGCAAGCTCTATCCAAATTGCTCCCAACGAGCAGCCAGGCTTTTCAAAGGATGGTTTTAAGCCAGTAGTGGATATAAAACAGGGAATAAAGCTTCAGTGCACTGGACACGAGCAAAGCCGTCCTCAGACAGCAGGTGTGGAGCCTGCTCTGGTCAGGGAGGGCAACCTCTTCTTTTAAGCAGCTTGTTCTGCCTGCGTGTGAACTCACAGGCTGGGAAATGAAACATCCCCCAGGACAGCTCCCTCTTTGAATCCTCTCAGCTGTATCCTACATAAATTACGGTGTGCTGAGACTGGAGGAAGTAATTTAATGCTGGAATTCTCCAAAGGGTCTGACTGCTTGTTCTGCTGAGGTGTGCCTGTGTTATACATTACAGATAAACAGTGACTTTTGAAAACCCCCCTCTTCTTTGCAGCCTAATTCCCATAGGAATAAGATCACGGAGTTTCTACTGGTAACTGCTGAGTACTCAGTACTTTGATTTCTTTTCAGCCCATCCTCAGCTGAAGGCCAAGCTGAGGGAAGCCCACAGGGTCATCCAGCTCCTTGTCCTTGGTGAGGGTGCTTTGACCAACAGGTGGAGAAAATACCCCTGACTTCTTCTCTCTATATTTTCCAGCTCCACCACCCCCAAAATCATGTCCTCAGGTGCATCCTCTGGTCCCAGCTCCTTCCTATGGACCACGACAGGCACTGAGCAAATCCCCGCGTCAGAGACTGGTGTTCCCTGCTGTGGTCCCCTCGTGGGGCAGAGGCACTGCGTGCTATCTGCAGCTGGTTTATGGAGGATTTGGCTGCCCTGCTGCTGCTCTGGTTCATCTTCCTAAAGAAAATGGTGTTCTGGCTGGTCAAAGCTCCTGTGCTGTGCTGCAGCCCAGGCCGAGGGGGCCAGGCTTTCGGCAGCCTCCAAGGGAGGGCAGGAGCAGCAATGTTTGGAACTACCTGGCTGCACCTCCTGGCTCTTGCTCGAGCCCTGGGCTGGGCTGGCTCTGGGATGGAACCTCCTGCCAAATCTTGGTCACAGCTGATACTGCTGAGTCCTCATGTGGATGGGAAACTTCCAGAATTGTCAATTTAGGGTGACAAAAGGGGCCTTGTTCTATTTATAAAGCACTTACTGCTCTTTCAGTACCAACAGAAGGTAAAAGAAATAATCTTTTCAACACATTTTTGTTTTAAAACTCCATTTATAACCTTGCAATCTGGACTGATAGGGATGGTCACAAAGGCCGGCCATCCCTAATGAGGCCAATCACATCCTGCCTGCTCTGCACCAGCACAGGGAAGCAATTTTCTCCAGGGCTGAGTCAGAGCAGCGTCAGCTTTGACTCAGCCTTTGGAAGTTTCTCTCTCTGCACTGATACACAGCAAAGTCAAAGTCATCAGCCTTAAGCTGGGCTTTGCAAATACTCCCTGGAAAGACAAGCCGTGTCTTGGAGACTCCCTTTTTTCATTCATGCTGCTTAGTTTAGAGTCACTTGTTTGCAGTTTTCAAGTGGGAAGGCTGTTAACAGTAGGGGGGGCATTCAATTTTTTAATTATTATTTTAGAATAAGTTGAACTTTCTCTGTAAGCTGCATATTTTGCCACCGGTGTCTGGGTTACCAAGCAGTGCCCAGGTGTTCCTGACTAAGCTCCCTGGTGAGGAACAGCAATGTGCTGATCCTTGCCTTGTGTAACACCAAACACACCCCATAAAGTACCCAGCCAGTTCTGTGAGCAGCCTTAAGATGTCACCA
Organism: Atrichornis clamosus; assembly: GCA_013400975.1. Lineage (NCBI taxonomy): Eukaryota > Metazoa > Chordata > Aves > Passeriformes > Menuridae > Atrichornis > Atrichornis clamosus. The sequence continues at coordinate 20,669 of WBMZ01008292.1, forward strand.
CCTGACTTGGCCTCGGCTTTTCCTGCGGGTTTGCAGCAGGGCGGGAGCGGGAGCAGCGGAAATGGGCTGTTATTTCTGACACATCTCCCCCTCCTGCCGGGAGTGACAGACAGGGTGCTGATGTCAATTGGCTGCTGTTGGAGGCATTAATTAACTCAGCTGAAAGTCCGTTTAGTTTCCATTTCCTTCTGCAGGGGCAGCTAAAGCCCAGCACTGGGAAGCGCCTGGAGAGGAGTCAGAGCTCCCAGCGCTGGGGATGGAGCGGGGCTGGGTGTGCTCCTGGTGCTTGTGCTGCACCCACCAGCCCCTGTGAGGGCTGAACACCTTTATGGTGAGTCCATGCCGAGTAGCTCAGTAATTTTCACTCCTTTTTTTTTTCCCAACCCCCTTGTTTTTCCACGCTTCACCAGTCCATGCTCTCCCCAAGCCTTGTGCTGAGCTGCTGAAACCCCTCTGTGGGGGCTCAGCTTGTTCCCAGAGCCTGCTTGTTCTCTCCTGCTTTTCCAGAGCTGAGTCCTTGCTGGAATACATCTCCTTGCTGGAATACATCTCCGTGCTGGAATACGTTTCCCTGGGGCTGTGATGGTTTTTATGTCTGTACTGAGAGCTCAGCACTGAAGCTGCAGGGATGGGGCAGCTGGACACGGGTAGGGAAGTGTTTTGAGGGAGGGTTGTGTTATCCCTGCTCCAGGGCAGGCCCTTACAGCTCCTGGTACCCTGGGATGCTGCAGGGAGGCTTCGGAGCCTGGATAAACCTTGAGGAGTCAGCAAAAGTCTGGTGCAGCTTTATTTCTCATCCTCCAGGGTGCTGTAAGTGACTGCAGAGCTGGGCAGTGCCACGTCTGTGGTAAAACCCAGGAGTGTAGACCTGTGTAAAGGGTGTTAACTCAGGTTTCATTTTACATTTGCAATCCAGCTGGTGGATGATAACCTGTGCAAGGCCTGGGGCTGCCAATTCTTTCACTCTCAGCTCTTTTGGATCTTGTTGGTGCCACCCTGGACTTTGCCAAAATAAGAACAACCACTGACAACCTGCAGTGATCTTCAAATTAAATCTGTAGCATCCATCATACTGACATCTGTGTAGCTGGGATTGGAGCCAGAACTCTCTTTTCTTGAGCAAGTCCTTGGGCACTCCAATGACTAGAATTTAACATGGAATTTCTACTCCAGTGCATCAAGATATGTTGTGTGTCCCCTGAGCATCTGGCAATGAACAAAGGTTAAACTGGGGAAGACTTTCTACCTTTCAGCTCCTTTTCCCATATTTACAGTTGTTAGAGATATAAACACAAATTTCTATTTAAATATTTTAAAAATAGAAAAATAGAAAATATTTGTATATAAAAATAGTTACGATTTAAAAAATATTTTGTCAGATGTTGCAGTTTCAGCTCTCCTGGCCCTGTTTCCTGTCCAGCCAGTGTAACACAGTATGAACAACTCCAAAGCTATATCTTATTTGTGTGAGTAAAATATATGTACAAATTCCCGAGCTTAAAGGATACTTTTCTAAAGCACAAATCTGTGATAAAATCCATCACATCTGTTGGTTTGGGATTTTTTTTTTTCTATTCTACCAGCTCCTCCATCCTGCCCCACAGAAACTTTTTTTCCTTAGATTTCTCCCAATGCTTAATTGGGCTCTGGTGTGCATTTTACTTCCTTCCCAGTAAAATGATTGTAACCAGTGGCTTTGGCCAGAGCCATCTGTTGTTCCTGCACAGCAGAATCCACCAGCAAGCAGGACAAGCAGGAGTCACAGAGCAGCAGCTAAGGTGGCACAAGTCCTGTTGGCAAAGCCATCATCCCACAGCTCAGGTTCTGTCCCTTTTCACCTGCGGAGGCTTCCCATCACACTTACCTTGGCAGGATTTTCCAGGCCAGGAAAAGCTGCTCTCAGCTTCCTCAGAGCTATCTTTCCTGGGAGAGGGATTCTGGCCAATGAGGGGGGGCTGGACACCTCTTTATGAGGGCTCATTAATTAGGGAAATAAGTGAGGATAAAAAGAATGGCTTTTGTGTTGTGGGGTGAAACTTTAAAGCGCTGGTGTTAAACGTTTAGATCTTCGAGAAAACGATGTATTCACATCTTATAAAATGTATTGCTTTAAAATAAAATGTAATGGGTGGTGAACAGCAGGCACTGTGGCAGAGCACAGTGAGTGAGGGATGCTGGCTCTGGGCTGGAGGAGAGCTCTCTGATTCAAGGTTTGCTACTCGACCATGGTTCCATGAACCTTTTTGTGACCCCGAGCAAGTTACTCCCATCTCACTATTCTTCCATTTCCTCTTTCTGTAAAATGATATTAATAGCACTTCAGCTGCTGAGCAGGTTTTTTGTACAAGGCTTAATGAATGTTTGTCTCCCTGTGATTGAGATTCTTTCCTGCTGGAGGCAAGAATTTTAAGCAGGTTGACTAAATAGAAAAGGTCTCTAACTGAAGCTATTATTAAAAGCAGAAGGAATTATTTCTTACGGAATTTTTAATCTTATGTCTTATTAGAGTTGTCAAAATACAGCAGCTTTTAGTTCTTCTGTTATTCAGCAATGTTGGTTTTGTCTCCCTTCATCCACTACTCAAACCAGCAGCGTGCTCACAAAGCAGTTACCGTGCCCACCCAGGGGTCTGCACAGCCAGCTCTAGCACTTCTGCAAACTGCCACAAAATCACACTTTATAGGTACTGAATATCTAAGTATACCTGAATAAAACCAAAATAATCTTCATCACAGTAATTAAAACATGGCTGCATTACCCTGGTTTGCTTCTGTGTTATGAAAGAAAGAATTTGTAAACACTCTCAAAACTCTCAGAAAAGCTTCAAGAAGTTCCCCAAAAGCTGAGCATGGAAATGTTTGATTACTTTCTGGACTCAGTCCCCTTTGTCTAACAATTAAACTCTATATAGATACAGATATATTCCTTCTATTATAATATATATGTGTTGGCTGTTTCCACAGTTTTATTTAGTCATGGAGTCACAGAATGGCTTGGGCTGGAAGGGACTTTAAAGCCCGTGCTGTTCCAACCCCTGCTGTGGGCAGGGCCCCCTTCCCCTCTCCCAGGCTGCTCCAAGCCTGGTCCAGCCTGGCCCTTCCTGGTGACTGAGTGGCAGCAAACCTGAGAAGGCTTTTTTGGGGCGTCCTTACCCAGATCCCTTCCCCGCGCTGTGCACGAGCTCTGAGCAGCAGCTGCTGCACCTCTGGCTGTACCACAGCTGGAACAGCCCTCTCTGGACCCAGACTTTCATCGCAGAATGAACCCACGTGCTGCACTGAGGAGGGCTTGCAGGCAGTTGCACAAACTGCCCTTAGCAGTTATATGAATTTCATCTCCCTTCTGTGGATATGATGACAAGCTTGGCAGGAATCCAGCCCGTGGCCCAGGGAAGCGTTACAGGGCACTGTTGTGGGTCAGGGATTATGAGGCTGCTGCTGGTGGCCAGTGACAAAAGAGCTGATGTTTTAAGAGTTAGCCCCAAGAGTAACCACAGCGTTTCCATTATTATACAAACAGGGCTTAAAAGTCCTTGTCTTTCTCCCTGATGTCTTAAGAGCAATTGCAGTGGTTAATAAAAATCAGGGACAAGTTTTGTTTTTTCTCAGAAGATGGAGTGGCTGGAGCCTCCCCAGAAGCTGTGATGTAATTTTGCTAATACCTGCAATTTAATAATTCCCAATGCCCATGTCACAGCTGAAATGGCCAACAGAGGCTTTATAAAACTTCCAAAGAGAGAGCAAACACTGGGGAATGTATAAAGAAGTACTTTGCTGTGGGATGAATGGTTTTAACACACAGCACACACCTGGCCAGCAAATCTTCCTTTTTGTCCCTCTTTGATTCAGTGACCTGAGGTCTCCTCCTACACCTGATTGTCTCTCTTGCTCCTGGTGCCAGCTGTGGACTGCACAGACCCACGGCAGGAGGCCGCGGGATGCTGTGGGAGCAGTGCTGAGAGGGGTTTTCAGGTGGTCCTGGAGCAGATGTGCAACACCCAAGGGAACTTTAAAGCAGCTGGGGACTCCGAGACTCCCGGGCACCTTGGATCCCACGGAACGTGAGGGGCGGCACTGCCTGCCCTCCCTCCTGGGATGCCCTGAGGCACAAAACCAGCAGAAATGGCTGCAATCGTCTGCTGGTGTCAAGCTTTACCCAGTGAGCAGCCTTGTGCAACAATCCTTGTGCACATCTGGAAGGAGGGGGGGTTGGGGCTGTGCGAGAGGATTGCTGTCAGAGCCAAGCCCTGCCAGTTTTGCCGGGGGTTGGGTTCCAGATAACAAATTAGGCTCAGTTCAGTGCGAAAACTTTGGAGGTTTTAAATTAATTCATCGTTTGCTTGTGTTTCTTGTGTTAGGAGTAATGTGTTCTTTCTGTATGTTTAGTGTCAGCCTAATCCTTGTGATGTTTGAGAGTCTTTCATTTATGAAATCCTCAGGTTATTCATACCCTGCTCGAGTAGAAATTACTACAAAATTAGCATGAAATCTCCCAACAGAAATCAGAGGTTTCATGGAGCTTTTGCTCTGAAAGAACAACAACAATCATTTCTTGAAACCTGTTCAGAATGTCATACTAAGTTTAGGACGTGTTTAAAAAATCAAATAGACCTTTCCTGTCATTCAGTTCTCTCAAAATAAATTGTGAGAGTCTAACTCTGAGGGTTTTTTGCTTCCATTACATTTTGGCATGCTGAGGCTATGAACTCAGGAATCTTCCCTGTGTAAAAATACGTTGGAGAAGCTACAAAACTACATTCTGTCCCCTCTTCCCTGTTATGGGGACATCAGTAAAGAATTGCACATATAAAAATGTACTCAAATGGAACCTGCAGGGAAAATCAGATTTACCATCTTGTTTCACAAAGATTAAAAACAGAGCTCCTCTTTTACCATCCTTAGTCTTTAATTTCTCAAATATGGGTTGACTGTATTTTTCTCATAACAGTGGCAGGAGGGAAACTGCACATTTGTGTAGACATTTTAATGCAAGCTTTAATTACAAGTTTATTAAAGACATTTTTTAAGGCACACTTATAAAAAAAAAGATCCATGTTTGTAGTTTTCCATGTTGACAGTTTATTTACTTATTTATTTCAGCTGCTGATCTGATCTCTCCCTACCTATTGCATCCCAATCACTTTTCTCCCATCAGAGGACACAATCAGAAAAAGCTGCCATTGCCCCTCCAGGTTTCTCGTTGGCTAATTGGAGTTTTTGGCCCTTTATCCTGCTGATTAAAAGAACAGCTGAGTGGAAGTCAGAATGCATTTACAGAGCTGCCCCACCTAGCCCTGCTCTTTGCTTTCCTCTGATTAATTTAGCAAATGAAGCTCCTGTAAACGCACATAACTTTTTGCCCACACAAACCCACCGTTGCTCTATAGTTTGAAATAAGCCTTGGGTAAACTTTCCTGTAGATAACGAAATCAGTATAACAAAGGCTTTCAAAAAGCTTTTTTGTCGAAAAGTGATTTTCTGCAATGTAACATTTTGTGCTGGGGCATAGAGAAGGTATGAAACGAAACAGCCCCTTTGGAGAAGTTGCCTTTAATTTCGTGTATGAGAAAAACAAGTGTCCCTGTTGACACTCTCCACTCAAGGTAAGCATGTTTGTCTAAAGTATTACTGCAGCCTGCCTTGCAAACACTTGAAGCTTGCTTACCATTTTTCTGTATATGGGCTGCTCTGTGGAACTGTCCTTATCAAAACTTCGGGGGAAATCTTTAACAGAATCTGGGAGACTTGCCTAATTTATGCAGCCATCTATTCTCCTCCTATTGATTCCCACCATGATATATGTTTATCCTGCCTGCCTGTGAAAACCTGGAATTAAAACTGAAGCATTTCTATTTTATGCCTGTAATTGCTGGCAGACAGGAGATGGGGGTTATGGATAAAAGCTGTAATCTTTTTAGTGAGCTTTGAACAAATCATCTCGTAAAACCCGACACAAAACTATCCCAAGTTTACAAGACAGAAACTTCCAAACAGCAAAGCTTTGCTTCATCACAGTTTTTAGAAACTGTTTTAAAGCACCATTCCCACACCTTTTGTGATGAAATAACACAAAATGAGGCGGCCAGCTCCCTGGTTTGAGAGGGGAGAGAGTGTGTTGGGGCCGTGGTCCCCACATCAAAACTATCCTGGGGAGATCAACCATTGATGATTTAAATCTTCACTACTTTATCTCTTTGTTTGCTGCTTGGAATGCTATTGATACCTTCTTTGTCTTTGTAATTGTTTTAATTAGCCACCCAGCATGGGCCCCTGCCAGTGCTTGCGCCAGAGCATTATGGACAACCCAGCAGGACAGTGAGCCTGTTAACGTGAAACACAGACATCACGGCAAGCGTCGTGTCTTTTATTCGTGTCATTTTTGCTTTGTCTTCTTTGTTTGCGTGTGTGCCGCGTTATTGCTGGCGAGGAGGGGAGAACTCCCCGAGTCCTTTTGAAAGGGGAGGGAAGCGTGGAAACGCCTGCACAAAAATTTCCCGGGGATTGTACAATTAAAGCTGGTATTAGCACGTATCATGGCTGGAGTCAGACAAAGAATGAAGCATTGCCCATATTGATTAATCTCGTCACGAATTGTGTCTTCAGCAATCAGGCTGATATTTATGTCACTTACTGTACTCTCCACTCTGCAAATTTCTTCTTAATTATTATTTTTTTGGCTCTCTAACGTTATTTGTTCTTGTTGGCCACATCCTTCTTTTGTAAGTGGAAATCTGGATGTTCAATTATGATGCAGATCTGCCACTCGTTAGCAGTAAGCTCTGGTGCTGTGGCCATTTGAAGACAATTCTGTCGTTTAACTTGTGGGAATTTTTGGCAATGTGTATAGTGGGGGGGGGGACCGAAAACCCAAAAGTTTGGTTTTCGAGATAAACAATAACAGCAAACCCTCAAATTCTTTCATAGTATAGTTTCCCCCTCCAAAAAAAAAAACCAAACCTGTGCCTGGGATAGAGGAATGTGAACAGAGAGAAGTGCTTCATGAAGGCACAAGTTTCCTTTGCGTTTGGTTTGTTCAAATTAGCCCCAGGTCAGTCCCTGCCAATTATTGCCCCACTTCAGCCGTTCTCTGGACATTAATAAAAGCATCTGCTGTGTTAACCAGGAATCCAGTCCTGTACTCTCAAAGTAAGGAGCTGGGGTGTTTCCCCGCACTGGGATGAGTTTTAGCTCGTTAGCCTGTGTGCTCCGTCTTACTGCTCTCCTTGAACTGTGTCCGTGGTAAAGCAGCAGTTTGTGACTCGATGGACTAGATGGAAATAATTTTCCACTTAGAGTTGAATGTAAATCCTAAATGCCTGAGAACTCCTATGTTGGAATGCACTGTGTATTTTCGGTGTTGCCAATTCTTGCACTTTTCCTCGTGCTGGAGGGATGTGAAAAGGGTGTGTGGTGGGGGGAGGCATGAAAGTTCTTTATTGGAACAAACAGACAAATAATGTCACCTTAGGAAGGGTGGGAGGGATATGGGCTCCTTCAGGAAAGGAAGCAGCAAGACATTCCCTGCCACATTTTACCCCTCTTCAAGATTTGAGTTAATATCCATTTTCTCTGCGCCATTTCCTTCACTGTCAGACATGAGGGCAGAGGGAGCTCTGTAGTTTGCCTCCGCACGGCTCAGTGGTGTTGGTGGGGATGGGGAATGGCTTAGCTTGTCTCAAGATCTGCCAATTTTCATTTAAATTTGTGAGTCCTGAAGGAAATATCTTGGATGCAGACCTCGTGTTTGACCTTGGGCACCTTGTCCAGCCCATCCTCAGCCTCCTCCCCCCAAGCATTAGCTGCATCTCCTTTTGCTTTTCGAGGATGTCATGGGGCTAAAAGCCACTAAAGTTTACAAAGAGCTCAGAGACTGCTTTAAATAAAGGTTTTGGGGTTGAAAGGAAGAAATCTGAGAGTATCTCTGATGCCAGTGCTTAGCCATCCTTTACAGAAAAACAAGTATTTATATCTGTTTATATCTATTTCTCTTCTCCAAATAGAAACATAACTCCTGAGTGGCACTCATGCTCAGCAGTGCTATGCCATGTGTGCCAGACTGGGACTTGTAGGTGATATTTCAGTATTTTAATCAAAAATAATCCACTTAAACACTGCAAATGTCCCTGCACTGTGAAATCATGCACTTGCAAGCTGTGAATTTGTATTTCTGGAGTCTCCATCCGGATTACTTTGGATCTGGATGTGCATTTACTGCAGGCAGCAGTGGTGGCACTGCTGATGGGGTAATTAGGTTTTGATTTACTGAGTTTCATGTGCATTCATGGACAACGCCTGGACAAATTAAAGGTACAGTTTGGTGTTTGATGCTTTTTTACAGCCCAAATGCTGTTCCTACTCTTTGATAACCCTGACTGAGTGTAAAGTAGAAGCTGCATTTCTGTGATGCCATAAATGAGGTGGCTGTGGGCAGCATGAATTCAGTGACAGGACAAGGTAAAAACCAGATCATGCTTTAGTTACCTTGGGCTCAGAATGATTTCTTCAGAACCCCCTGAGGCCCGTGGTGCCTCTTTCACCGATCCCAGTGGTTTTCCTGTTGGGAAGTGATGGTGTTGAGGCTGCTCAGGGCACATGGGCACTGCAAGTGTGAGAACAGCTCCGTCAGCTCCTGCTTCCCTTTCCACCTTTCCTTCTCCATCCATTGTTGTGTGCTGGTTTCTCTGACAGACCAGTACAGCTCTTGGGCGGTTTTTGATTCCCAGCCTGGACCAGTGTCCTGGTAGAGTTCACAGTCTGGTTTAATGGGAGGGAAAGTGGTTGAGCACTTGAATTCGTTCCCTACCTTGTAAAGGCAGAACCAGAACAAGCAGAACCCAGAAAGAATCCCTTGCATGCAAAAAGCTCGTGGAAAAAGGCAGAATTACTCAAAAGGAAGCCTGACATGTTATTAAGAGATTAATGTACTCTTTGTGATTAGGATGGAGCCATTGGTCTGGAGTCGATTTTCTTTTCAGATCAACAAACCTTGTTGGCTGGTTATTTACTAGATGAAGGCTCCTATAAAGCAACAGTACAGAGCTTTTTGTGTCCCTCTGTCTGACTCACAATTTATAAATAATAGCTGTGTTTACAAATGAACCATGAGCAAAACTCTCCCGGGTGAGGCAGTGTCTAAACTGAGACAGTTTTTAATTAGTTCTTACTCAATATTTGGTAGTCCACAAAGGCCGAGCCCAGTGCCGGCAGAAGTCGGTGCTTGTCTTCATGGGATTCTGGGTTAGTGATCTATTTGACCACTTTGGACCCATAGTGTTATTTTTATGTTGGAAAGCTCGCATGGGAAAGCTTTGTAAGTTATCTGTGAGTTCTGGACACTGGCAGGCAATAATGGAGCCTGAGCCTGGGCCCTTCCTCAGGCAAACTCACGTGTTGTAGAGTTTAAAGAAAAGTATCCACTGGCCAAGCCCACTAGAACATATCAAATCTTAAATTTCTGGGGTTTCACTGCTGTCCAGGCCTGTTATTAATGTCCCGAGTGCACAGGCTGGCAGTGTCCCCAGGCTGGGGGGGTGGAGATGCCCTGGAGGGGTGTGTGGGGATGTGGGCATGGAGGGGAGGTCACCCCCTGGACATCACACCCCACCTCGAGAGGCCAACGGTCTAAACCCATGGTGATGGAGCAGCTGTGGTGGGGAGGGGCTTCCCTGGACCTGGAGCAGTGGGGAGGGCCACTGTGAATGTCCTGTGGGGAGTGGGCTGGGGCCTGAACCGCAGAAACACGTGACACAGCTAAAAGTGCTCACTTCTTACCCCAGAGCTCTTGCAGCAACCCAAGCAGTGGCCCAAAGGCAGCTTGAGTGCAAACAACTCATTGTGAAGGTCGAGTGATTATTTTCAAGTTTTCATTTTGAGCTAGATGGTGAAATGTTTACATCTCCTATAGATATGATTGATGTGGAGAACAAACAAGAAAAAAATCCTTTACTGGGTCAACAGGTTACTTAGAAATGTGTAGAAAGGTTAATCCCAAAGCTTCTGTCCTTCCTAAGTGACCATTGTTATTTATGTATTCATAACCCTGGAAAAATCATAAAGACCTTTCCCCCCACTCCAGGAAGTTATACTCATGCATTTACCTGTTACAAATGACTAACTAAAGTAATCCACAATTTTTATGACCTCTCACTGCACTTTCAAATGAGGTTTTTTTTGTTCTTTGTGAGAGCTTGGTGAGGTATTACATTCTGCTCAGGTGTAACTGAGATCCTGGGTCATCCATTCAAGAATGTTGTGGCCTGTGAGATATTAATTGCTTCTCAAACCTTAGAACTGCTCCAACTTCCAAAGGTTAATGGAGCAGATAGATTTAGGACATGTTCCTAACCACACAGGTTATCCTCCCTTCCAGAAATACGACACTGGCTGGAGATGGGTCATTCATTTTTATTGTTTAAAGTGTAATGAAGCATGGCATTTATAATCCACTGGCTGGGAACATCTTGGAGAAAAAGAGGCCACAACATACACTGCTTCAGTGGGTGTTGGCACATCCCTCTTTGATCCTGTTCTCTGGAATCAGACCCACCTGGACGTGCCCCTGTGTCACCTGCCTGGCCAGGGGCTTGGACTGGGGATCTCCAGAGGTCCCTTCCAACCCCAGTGTTGGGTCTGTGGTTCCGTGCCCTGGGTTACATCACCTTCAGTTGACACCAGCTTGCTTCTCTGTGGTGTAAAATGCTCTCAGCTGAAATTTGGAGTGAAATGTTCGTTTCTTTAAATATCAGTAGGCCAGGACCCTTGAACTCCGTGCCAGACAACACTCCTGAACAGCAACAAGAAATTCCTCATATGACCTTCATTATCCCCTCCTAATTTTCAGAAGTTATCTAAATTCCATCTATCATAAACCCTTGGCAAAACAGCTGCTAAGTTTTGATAAATATTCGATAAGCCTCAGGATTTACTAGGAAGATTCATGAGGGTCCCCTCATCCCTCCCACACACACTGTGGGCTCTGGAATTTTAAAAATATTTGCGCAGGTTGTGTGTGAGCAGGATGTGTGGACACGTGGCTGCCCACGGTGTGGATAACCTCCAGCTTCTCCTCTTTGTCTTACTCAAATGGAAGCAGTGCTTTGGCTTGCCAGGTTCTGCAACCCACTGCGTCCTGAAAACACAACCAAGGAGGTCTGAATCTGCTTTATATCAGTTAAAAGCCATATCTTTTTACCCCAGTTCAGGTTTTGACTAATAAATATTACCAATGTTCTCTGCAAAAAGAACAGAAATACTTTTTATGGCTTTCTGGCATCTGTCAGTGAAGTCAGGTATTTTAATAGGTTGAAATTGTGATATAAAAATGTCATTCCTATTGCTGTTATAACAGGCAGTATTAAAAATAAAGATGGAAGATCTTTTCAGAATGATAAGGAAAACAAAAAAAGGACTTTCATCTTGGTTTAGGAGAGATCCATGCAAGCACTGAGCTTCAGGTGCCATCAGGGAAATCAGTCACATTGTGTGCAAAGGCAGGTGTCACCCAGACTCTTCTCTTTCATTTAAAGGTGAAGGCCCAAATAAATGCTGGAAGTGATTTTTACCTTGGGAGTGAGTGGCAAACTTTATGCTTTAAGTTTTGGTCTTGAGGAAGAGTCCATGACTGCAGTGTCGTGGCACTCCAGGCTGCCTTACATCAGTACCAGGTTCTGCCTGTCCTGACAGAGTGGCAAGAGTTTTTTGTGCATTACTGAGAAAAATCTCAAAAATATTCAGTGGAATCTTACTTTGTTGATTTAATTTTAAACGGTTTTGTTGTTGTTTTTTAGTTTCTTTAAATTTCTGAATATTGAGTGTATTCACCTTTTCCACTCAAGAGTTGGAGGCTTCTCTTTCTCTCCTCCAGTTTCTCAGTAAGGCTTTTTTGGATCCCAGCAGTAGCTCAACAAGCTGTCAGTCAAATCCACATCCCCTACCCTTCAGTGATAAACTGGTGTTGGCTGGAGACCTCAGGGCCTGGGCTTCAAATTGTGATGCTCCTCATGGTCTCCTCCTGTGGAAACCCAACTTTACAGACTCCAGAGTTGGGAGCCACGCTGTAAAATGAGAAGGGGGAACTTTACATCTTAATCAGGGGGTGATATTGAGGATGAAAATATTTCAATACTGAGGGCAGACAGTAAATGGAAGTAGATAAAGAGATTAGGAGCACCCAGAGCAGGCACATGATGCTGTGGAGGGAGAAGGTTGATGAAAGGGATGGCCGTGGGCAGGGTGAGGTGTTTGCTGCTCCTGGTACAGTGTGGGCTCCTCTGCAGCTGCTTAGCACAGTGACTCAGGGGTTATATACCTCACAAGGCAGTTGTTTAACAGAATTTCTTCACTACTGCATTTGGATTAATTGAATCTTGTGCAGGCCTTATCAGGAAGAGCTGTCAGCAAAGAATTCCAATAATCCAATCAGGAGGTCACGAGTGCAAGAATAAGTATCTACAAATCGGATTGAGAGAGCCAAACCTGCAGCCAAGCAATATTCCAGAGATGACGGAATAGATGATTTCACCACGTTGCTGATATAATTAATGGAGATTGATAAGTTCATCCAACACCCGTGTTTTGTTTATTGTGCTGGGAAGGTGATAATCTAAAATCCTGATTAAAAAGGCAACAGAACAAACCAAGAAGTGTAAATTGGGTGGTAGCAGCAGCTAAGCAGTCATGATGGTCATGTTGCAGACTGTGCGACTTTATGAATAGGAGGTACTTTTAAGGAGGTGTCCTCTGTTAACCACCAGGTGAAGCAGAAAGCCATTGATAAGTGAGCAACAGATGAGTTAGAGTTTGCCTGAAAATATCACTGGTCATGGGACTGGTTGTGTCAAACAGTCACCTAAAAAGAACAGCTATTCTGCAGTGCAGATATTCAGGAATATCATCTGTCTCCAACTGCTCTTAGGAAGAAATAGTTCAGGTGGATGACTCAAGCCTTACTCACATCTTGTCGTGTGTGTTTCCTGTTGTATTTCCCAGAGAAGTCTCCTCACCTGAGCTTCCAGATGCAAGTGAAGCTGTCCACAGGGGACTGAAATACAGTCAGTCCACCCTGCCCCCTGCCTCACCTGTCACTCTGTTGACTGACGTTTTGGGCTGGTTATGTTTTTCTCTCGTAGTAAAGGATAGCCTCAAAAAGAGAAATGCAGAGTGTGCTCAGGGCAGGGTATGACTGGGAAAAGCACTGGCCCAGTTGAAATCCAGCCAGCACAGACCTGGGGATGTCTGACTCTCCAGGGGGAAGGAGTCTGAGCTCTGTCATTCAGGGCAGCTTTAGGTCTGTGAGACCTCCTGTGATTGGGGGTCTTCCCCCACTCTTGTAGAACAATTTCAATTTCCTGACTGCAGGTGCAGAAATTATTTATCTCCATATCCCTGTAGTGCCGGTTTTATTCCAGTGTCCGTGTTACAAGATGGTGTCAGGTGGCATAATCTGCGTGTGCCAATAAACCAGAATGAACTGAAGGTGAGAACAGGGAAATGTGCTCAGTTCCACTTCCCTTACACAGGAATGACTGGGAGTAGCTTTGTGATTTGAGCCAGTGTGACTGAGAGTTGATTTGGTCTCTTGCTGACTGCAGAAAGGCTTCCCTGATCCAAGAGGTGCCTCTCTATTGTAAACCCTTGTGTTTCTAACCTTTAACATCTTGCCAGGAGTACTGTCCATTGCTTTCACATCATTATCTGAGTTTAAATACCTCTCATCTGAGCTTAATCTTTAAACCTTGCTTAGTGCTACCTTCATACTTAATCATTCTCCTGCTTTGCAAAGCACTGGGGCATCATTCCGATGATAAATTTCAGCTTCATCAGCTACTGACCCACATATGCTCTGCAACTGCTTGTCCCCACAGGTCCTGGGGTAATGTTATAATTAAAGAGCAGCTGCTGGCACATAGAGGCTCCATGGGCTCTGTCATCAAAGGGCAACTGATGTCCCACATTAACTGAATGGATCTCTCAGGAATTGCAGTGACAGAAACCAACTTTTGTCCTCGGGAGAAATTGCAGCACATCTGCCTTGCCCCTGCATTGTCCTGCTGACTGTGTCCCATCCAGTGGCGCCTGTAGGTTTGGCTGCAGAGGTCCTGGAGTACCCAGGGACCAGCACCCATCCCCACGAGTGCCAGAGGTGCTTCTGCGCGTGTCACGCTATAAAGTTTTTATTTAAAAATTTAAAAGTCCTTTTATGCGCCAACAAAAATGGATAAAAGCAAATAATTTTGTGTTTGGTGTATGATTAACCCGTGGAATTTACTGCAGGAGGATATTACTGAGGCAAATAGTTTAGTAGGATTTAGGGATTAGAGAGATGAATAAGAAGTGCATTTACTGGTTACCTTCTCTAGGTTTAGGAAAGGTGATTTCTTCCCAGTGGATGCAGGAGTTCAGCAATCACCAGCAGGAGGACAGGCAATGACTCCTCCAGCCCGTGGCCCCAGCAGGTCTCCCAGACAAGGCTCTTCCTTCCTGGAGCAGGATGAGGCGTCCATGTGCGTGTCGATCAGGGCAGAGCGCTGTCCTGGGCACCCAGCTGCTCCCTGCTCCAGGAGGATTATTTTGTTCCTGTGGCTCAGGTCAGGACTGCTTCACACCCTCAGCAGTGTGGGGCTTTGCCCTCCCACTTTTTTTTTATTGCTTTCTTAATTTCAGAAAGCAAATGCCCTTCCCAGTGATCATTATGACTAATGGACAAGCCTATTTGTGACAGAGTCTGTTAAGGGGTAGTTAACAGGGCCAGATTTCCATTTAACTGTCCCACTGTAACCTGCTCGGGAGCAGAGCTGCACTCTAAACATCATGACCTCTTAATGCTTCTTATTTATTTATTTAGAGGCAGTATAAACACCCTAGGCCAGAACCTCTGAGGATACATCAGCCTGCCCTCAGCAGCCAGGCTCTGCTGAAATCAATGGGGCTTTACTGATTTACATCCCCCGAGAACCTCCATGTAAAATAAATTCCAGCCAGGAGGTAGGAGATATGTGTATATGCAGAAGTCAGATAAATTGGTGTGTTTGTATGACACACAGACATTTCAGGGTCAATTGTAGGTACAGAAATCAGGGTTCCTTTACAAGAAAACTTAACGACTAATCCAACTTATTAAACCTGATTTACGTTTGTTAAAAAACAGTCAGGTGACAACCGACTGATGCATATCTTTATTTGCTTTGGGGTAATCCTGCATTTTTGTTTTGCACTCACAGCTCTGATGTTTCACTGTTTCGGGTCAGAGTCTGAGCTCAGCTGTCCCAAGGAAGGTGGTGCAGGGAGCAGCACAGCCCTGCTTTGTGTGCATGCACAGAAAAAACAGAGCTTTTGCAACACTGAACCCCTCCACACTCATAGGAGCTGTAAACTGCCCCATCCACCTTAAAAACAACCAAATACCTTTAAATTTGCAACAAGAAGTTGCAAAATGCAGTAAAAACTGCCATCCCAGGCAGGCAAGTTTTTAATAAGTTGCAATAGTCCTAATTTTTCCCCCCCTGACTGAGGTCACTCTTCAGCAAATGACAAGCAGGTTTTGCTCCAAGTGAAATGAATATGCATCCAATTTTCTGAGGCCACACTCCATGGCGTGTGCACAACTGGAAGCTGGATTAAGCTGAAATAGGTGGATTTCTACTAAGGAATGTTAGTATTGTATATTTTAAGTCATAATCTTACCTGACTCATTTCTCTGCTGCTTTTTCCCCTCCCTCAGGGTGAAAGAACAACCCAAAACTCTCAAAACAAAGATTTTTGTGGGGTTTAGTGATGTAGCCTTGTCCCTTAAGCCATGACTACTGTACTATGACTTATTATAATGCTGTGCCATGAAACACCTCATAAAAATGTTATTTCCTCTGCTTTCTTCTGAACCTTTACAAGAAAATTGCTTTCAGTCTGCTCAAACCCTGTTACTTTTCATAACAACCCCTTCTAAATAAAAGCAGTGTAATTAACTTAGGTTGATATGAACAAACCAGAAAAAGAAGGGAGATGTTTAACTTTCTTTCCCCTCATTTTGTTTATTGCTTTGTCACTTACCAAAGGTTGGAAGGAAAAAAAAAAAGTAATTGGATGGTTTATAATTTGTGACCATTTAAAAGAATAAATGACCTGAATCAAAGGTCAAAGCCTTTGTGCTTTCTGCAGTAGAGAGGTTTTTGTTTTGTTTTCCCCTGAATCTTTTTGTACTGGAAAAAGACAAAAAATGAGAGCAGACTGAAATAAAAATCTTCCGTGCGCACGTTCACGCACGATGTGGTTCTGAAAGGCCCTTTACAGCTTCTGATTTAAATGCCTTTTTTCCTGAAAGCTTGCAAATATCAACAACATTCCTGCGCACTGTAATCAAATACTTTCCCAAAAAGCCATGGAATGTGCCATAATTTGTCAAAGATCCTCACTGACAAGTTTTTAGTAAAGTCCACTACAGCAAACCCTCCTCGGCCCCCTTGACCCACGTAGCAAGAGACCTTTGACCCTATTTGGGCCTCTTTTATGAGCTTCTTTCACTCTGACCAGATGGCTAAACTATCAAAGGTTTTTATGAGTAAAAACTGCTTTTCAAACTCCCAAGTTGTATATTTCTCTCCATGTTAATGTGAACTATCAACCCAAAGGCTTTAAATTGAAAGCACAAAAGGTGCTGTGCAGCTGCCGGCACCTCGCATTGTGCCGGCTGGGTGGGGATGTTTGCAGAGTAAACAGCTGATGGCCACATGAAGACAGTTTAAGGCCAAATAGTTTAAAAAAAACACCCACCGAAAAGCTAATAAATTATTTTCCCCCCCACCGCCGGATATTTGGAGCCTCTAAACGTGGTGTTTGCATATTCATTCCCAGCTCCCGCCAGCCCACCCTCCCTCTCCCGCCTGCAGACCACTACCCCGAGTGGCAAATTAGGACTAATTAGACCAAATTGTGTCAGAAACAAAAATAGAGAGATTACAGACTTCTCAATCCGTTTGAATTTCAATGCAAACATCTCTGAACACCTGGGCATCACTTTCTTAGAGCCAACTGCACTGTCCTGGCCCTCGCTGTCTGTGTGCTCTCACAGGAGCACTGGGGAGGATTTTTGATCTCAGACCACGAGTGGATATTTGTTCTTACTGTACAGTTCAAGTGGGGGGGTTGTTCTTTTTTTTTTATGCACTATACTCCTATATATATATCTTTATATAAACTTTTAATATACTGCATGTGTTTCACAGCGTTTGCTCTTCCTGTTTTTAACAGATATTTAACAATTTTCAAATCAAGATACTATAAATCATGGATTAATAAAGAAAAATCATACCCTCCAAGGCTTTCCCAAGAGAGCTAGGGAATATAATCTGCTCTTCCTCTTTCTCAGTGGTCTCCAAAAGCTCTTTTTTAACCCTTCCCATTCTGGCATGCCATTTTCTCCATGGAATATGTTTCATTAATGGAAAATTGTATGTTGTCCAAGTGGCAGAACTGCACATTTGGAGCGACTCAGTTTAACATTCTTAATGAAATGACTCTTATGCAAGGTGTTTCTTTAATTCACTTGGAAATGAGGGGCTTAATTGGCGATGTATCTTTTTGAGTCAGATACCTTCTCTCACTTAAAATCACAAAAGGGTTTTGTTTGAAGGAAAGTAGTGGTGTCCAAGTAGAATGAAAGAGAAATATTGGAAAGAAGCCTCTCCTTTAGTGAGACCAAGGTGTCTGGTAGCACCAGGGTCGTAGATCATGTGGTCATCCATGTGTTCCCAAATCCCATAGGCCAGGGCTGTGTCTCCTCTGCAGTAGCTGCTCAGACCTACTGTACTTAGAGCTGTCAGTCATGCCAGCACATGTTGCAAGAGAACAAAATGTACAGAAAAAGAGGTGTAAAAATGTGTCAATTTTTCTCATACCTGAGAGAAAAACAAAATCAGCTTATCCTTACCTCCTGTCTGAAGCTTTTCACTTTCTCAGATTTCTTTACGTGTGACTTGTTAATCCATCAGTCTTGTTTATCCAACCAGGTTTATTAATGACAAATGTTGCTGGCCTTGCTGAGTTATGACTGTAAACTGAAAGAATATGAGGGCCAAGGTGAAAAGGTGATTTCTTTATAACAGCTGTAATTTATCCTGGGCTTTGGCCAGGCCTTTGATTTTGGACTGGCCCTGGATATAGTATTCCTACTGATTGCATTAGAATAGCCCTCAGGGGTCATGCTGAATTCCAGGGCCCTGGAACCAGTTAGAAGAATGGAAGATGACCATATGTGCAGGGTTAGAGAATGATAATAAGGTGCAGCACAATACCAGCCTGGGTGTTGTGGAAATCCTCTGCTCTGCCTTCTGCAGGCTGTCACTCATACCAGCATTGCATAAGAAATGCACCCCAGCTTGGGCAGCAGGAGGAGAAAAGAAAGCAGGGAAAAAGAAATTAAGTCTCTTAGTCAGTCCTTGCGTTCATTAAAGGTCTCCTGCACGGAGAGGGTTTGAGTGCACCTTATTTTCTCTGTGCAGGTTTTCGAAAGGACAGGAGAGGCCGGTGCCAGCTAAAGCAGCGTCAGCGGCTGTTGTTCCCAAGTGTCAGTGCTTGTGCCAAGGCCACCCAGCCCTTGTGCCACAGAGGAGCGGGAGGCGGAGAACACCAGGCTCCCGGCTCTGGCTGTCTCCGAGCTGGGTGTTGCTGACGCCAGGCACGGACAGGCCACATCCCACGGGATTGGGCGTCAGAGGCAGGGTGGCCCTGCGCTCCTGGGGGCTCTGAGCTGGGGCACTCCCCCAGGCCCGGGAGAAGTCTCCTCTCTGCCCTTCCCAGCCTGGCTGAAACCATGTCTCTTAACCAGCAAGTCCTCAGTCCTTCCTCTTGAAACTGTTCCACGCACTAATTAGAGTTTAAAATGGAGGTGTAAGGAGAGCACAGGAAGGTGTGTAATTTCCTAACTAGGGATTAGGGCGCTGTGGTGGAGAGGTAAATGAGGATGGGGCTCTGCTCTAGCAAATATTTGCATTATTTTTATTAAGCAGTCACAGAGAACTTACCACAGGAACAAACTTCCTTTTTTAATGTTCTATTCTACCACAAAATCGTAAGAAACTACAGGAAATGGGAGGTCTGGGCTCACCTGCCCTTGAGGCAGCAGGATTTCCACTCTGTAGGTGCAAACAGCTGATTCCAGTGCAATGCCAGTGGTACAGTTCAGTGATACACACTGCTGGGGACAAGTTTTCACAGGTGCGAGATTGCCTTTGTAAAGAGATCAATCCACCTCCTAAAGCAGTTTTATTAACTGTTGACAATCCCCATTATTTCTCAGGCATGGCTGGTTGCACTGTCACTTTTGGCAAATCCTGGAATAGCCCGAGCTCTCTGCTGCCTTCAGAGGCTTCGGGGCAGGGTGATGCTGTACCTGAGTGCAGAACACATCTGGTATCTCAATCAGGGCAGGACTGTAATTGTAGGGATCCAGGCCCGGCTCTGGGGCTGCACGCCAAGCTGGACGTGCTGCTGCTAATGCTGCTACCTGCCAGCCTGTCACTGGGTGCTGCAGCTTGATCTGCAGCCAGGCTCTGACCGAAATCCTTCCCTGGCACAGGGTGGGCAGGCCCTGGCACAGGGCGCCCAGAGCAGCTGTGGCTGCCCCTGGATCCCTGGGAGAGTCCAAGGCCAGGCTGGACGGGGCTGGGAGCGCCCTGGGAGAGTGGAAGGTGTCCCTGCCCATGGCAGGGGGTTGTGATGAGATGGGCTTTAAGGTTCCTTCCAACCCAAACTATTCTTTGATTCTAAAAAACAACCTTTATTTTTTTTCTGCGTGAAAACTAAAATCTGTAAAGTCACCTTTGCAACACCTCTTAGCCCAGCTAGAGCTAGCAGTGCTGTGGTGGGGTGCTGCCGTATTCCCAAATCTTTGCACCACTGTGGCACAAACAAAAAGCCCCTGAACGAGAGCAGGGCAGGACAGGGATGCCAGAGCTGCAGTTTGTCAGGACAGGCAGTGTTGCCTGACAGATTGTGGCAGGTCTGGCTGGTGCAGTCCCCTGCCTGCCCCTGTGTAGCTCTGGCTCTGGCTTGGTGAGAACTGCCTGGGAGGTGGGAGCAAACAAACAAGTGACTTCTTCAGTTGTGCCAGGTACGTCCCTTTGCCAGGTGTCATGCTCAGTCTGAGAATGCCTGAAAATGTGGCACTGCTCATTTAAATGGGCACATTAAAAAGAGAAATCATAAAATTTGGTCTCAGTTTGGTCCCAGAGGGCTGGGCAAAGCACTGGAATGAATGAGATGAAGGGAAATGAAAGCCCTTCACAGGTAACTGCACCTTGGGCTCACATAATGCAGAGCTCTGGTTTTATCTGCACATCTGACATGCCACTGGCCTCACTCGCAGAAAGCTGACCTTGTGTCAAACAAGATGATCTGACTGACATTCTCTATTGCTGGAAATGATTAATCTGTTTAGAAAAAGTTCAGTTAAGAAAAGCCTCGAAGTTTCCTTCTACATTTGCATTGATTTCTCAAAGATTGAGTTACGTTTCCCGTTTGTTGGATGACTGAGAACTTCCTATGCCGAGAAATTCTGATCCCAGTGCTCTGGCGTGGGCTTTGTGAGGCAGTGGCAGGGGCTGCCCAGGGAGGTGGTGGGGTCCCCATCCCTGGAGCTGTCCAAGGAAGGCTTGGACGTGGCACTCAGTGCTCTGCAGCATAAAGCAATGAGCAACCATAGCTTCATTTCTGCCCTCACATCCACTCCAGCCAACAATCACATCCCCAAAGCCACGAGATGCCTTCCTTACCCCACAGTCCGGGTTCTCTTCAAATTTGTTTGCATTCATTGTTTTCAGCCTGTCCTGAGCTATAAAAACTCTCAGGGCCCATTAGGCTCCTATCAGATACATTCAGATTTGCCCTTCTTTTGGCATTCCAGTCCCCAGCTGAATCTGATAAGCAGATCAGTCACTGCCATGTCAGCCAAGAAGAGCAGGGTTGTACCTTAATATTTGTCATCATTACCCAACACACCCATGCAGAGCAAGCTGTGAGGAATGCAGGTTTTCATGCTTTATCAGCTGTAACTAAACATCTGGTTACAAAAAAAAAAATGAATCACTCAAAGTTAATGAAGGTTATGATTTCATATAATCCTTTTCAAGCAAAACAAATTCCACTGGAAGAATATAATAGATTAACTGTGGAACTGAATCAATTGAGGTTTTGCCATCAGTTATTTATAACCCATCCGGTTTCCATTCTAAGCTCAAACTTTGTTTTGTCATTGCCAGCAGGACTTTTGCTTTTCCTTTTAAATGTGCTCTAAAATGCATTCATTTGGTAGTTTCCTAGAAACAAAACCACTGGTTCAGCTGTGAGTTCAAGCAGATTAGTTCAGTTTGTGTTACTGAAATGCTGTTTTAAACAAGTGAAAATAAAATGCACCTATTCCTTAAATTCAGGCCTTGTGTGCAATACCTGAGGTGGAGGAACGTGGCTTTCTTTAGCCTCTCCACCAGCAGATCGGAATTATTTCACATGCAGTAGGCAGATCTTGGCAATGCCCTGCCAGGAGGATGAAGGAAGTCCCAATTTCCCTTCTGAGATGGGAGGAACTGGGGCACACTGGTGTGCAGAGCTGGTGCCCAGGCTGGGGGGAGCTGACGTGGGCAGTGCTGTGCTGGGCAGGACGACACAGAGCTCCAGGGAAGCCCGGGGCAAAGGAGGGAGATATTTCATGCCGGTGCTCTGGGAGAAATGGTTGGAATTGGTTGGGAAGAGCAGCCAGGCAGTCTGACAGCACTGCTCTGGGCAGGGCAGAACCAGCAACCCAAAACAGGGCAAAGGGACAGAGCAGAAGTCTCCCAAATTGAAAAGGGACGCAGGAGTGCTTTAAAATCACTAAACAATTTCCTGGCACATGGGTGACAGAATTTTAGGAGGTATGACAGGGAAAAAGTGCTTTAATGAAACCTCTGGATTTTATTCCCTATCAGATTGTGATTTACCTTGGTGTAATTTAGACTATTCATTTCATTTTAAAAGCAAAACTAAGTAAAACTGCTTGTTTTTTAAGAATGCTGCTCTCTGCACCCCCGAGTCTGGGATTTAGCAGACTAATGGGATCAGTCATCCCCCACTTAAATACATCCTGGACAGCATTCAAAGGAATGTCGTTGTTTGTGTCCAAACTGTGCCGTGCTCCTCTCTTTAGCATCCCTGAAAATAAGTGAAGGTCCTGGAACTGCTGACAGTGCCAGGTCTCAGCAGCCTGTGCCTGCAGGAGCATCTCTCCCATCACGTTGGCCCTTGGCCTGTTCTCCTTGGCTTCCCCCTCCAGCTCCTTGTAGGTTTGGGATTTAGTGATCGATGTTCAGTGCCCAAACGCTTCCCTGCCATGGCTGGTGGCAATCTGGCATCAGCCCCGGTCTGTGCTGGTCCCAGTGCTCCTCACAAGCAGGGTCCTGCCAGACCTGGTGCCAAATTTGTGTTGGAGGGGGTGAGGGACAGTCGTGGCCAGCTGGGTTGGGGAACGGGCAACAGTGACAAGCCTGGGAGCGGTGGGAGCAGTGCACTGGCATCCAGCCTGTGGCTGCTTGAGTCCCCACAAACTCAAATCAGGTAAATCGACAGATAACTCACATTAACAAGTCAAATCATTAGTGTTGGGTGCATAGCAATTCAAAGTAAAACTTCTTAGGGGGGAAATCCCCGTGGGCTCAGGTCTGTCCTCTCGTGCTTTCATAAATCTGAGGTTGGAACAAAGCCACTAAAATTAATCATTTAGTGAGAAAGTACAAAAGCAAATGGATTCAGGACCTTTCTGGAAGGAGAATATGATCACAAAAATAGAGTTGCTTTGACAGCCCCTTTCTACTGGATAAAGTTTCACACCCTTCCAAACGACACCCAGTTGTCTCCTCTGTGTAGCAAAGATCTCCCACTTCTTTCTAAAAGCTCCCATGACTTATCTATTTTTGTTTTTCCCAGCTGTTGTTGTAAAATCTGTTATCTTTAATGTATTACCCTGAAAAACAACACACCTTTGAGAAGGCCAGTGGACTGTGACATAATTAGATGCAAAATGCACATCTAAAAGCTGTTTACTTCCTGTAACACCAGGATAACTACTAATGAATCACCGACTCTGGGGATTCTCAGTTTGTAACTGGATACTCCACAAACTTCTTATCAGATCAACAATGATTTCTGTCAAAAAGGGGGGAAAAAAAAGAAAAGTGGGGGTGGGCAGGTTTTTTTCCCCTGAAACCACAGTTTAGCCTATATGCACCAATTCTAAAGCATTTTTAGCATGTCAGGCAGAGTAGTCATGGTGAGTTTGAAGGGATAAGGGAAGATAAAGTGTATCAAAGCAGGATCTGACACTCGTGATGCTATGCAGACCTTTCTTTCTGAGAGCATCTCGCAGGCTGGACTGACAGCAGGGATTAATCCATGCAATGGCAATAAACAATAGTTGAAGTGGAGTTGAGGCCTAACACCTGGATGTTGTGTTACCAGCAGCAGAGGAGCCTGTTTCATGCTGCGGGTGAATACAGATGATTCTGACACTGTTGCTTTGCCAGCAACAGGTAAGACTTCTCAGACCTCTTTTGTGAAAGGATTTTTAAGGGTTTTTTTGTCCTTCTTTTTGCCTGTGAAAAAGCCGCAGGCTGCCTGATCCAGATGAATTCCGCACGTTTCCAGGTACGAGCAGCTCAAACGCACGGGTTGCCACTTTGTGGTGATCTCCAGATCCATATTTATCCAGCATCGAGCTTTTCCCTGGCTGGGCACCTCGAGGTGTCGCTGAGTTTGCCACGCAGGACAGTGGCCCGTGGGGACGAGGCTCCGGGGCCATCCCCCGGCGTTGTCCTGGGCAGAAGCGCGTTTGTCACGTCCGCTGGAGCGTGTCAGCTCTGCAGGAAGGAGAGCGCAGCGAAATCTTCCCTTATCAGCCTCTCCCGGGCGTTTTTGGCAATAAACCTCACCCAAAAAATTGCGGGAAGAAGCTGAAAGTCCTTGAAAGGCCAGGGCTTCACCAGGCACCGAGGGATTCTCAGGAAGCCCTGGTGCAGCTGAAGCTCGGCGGGAAGTTCACCGTGTGGGGGCTTTTCTCCATTTTTGACCTCATTTACTCTCGTGTATTATCTCTGACTCCTCAGGGTCAGCCTATGTAGGTCAGGGATTCATTGACATAGATGTTCATCTCTCTTCTTTACAAGGGAAAAAAAGGCAGGGGGGAGAAAAGGGAAAGTGGGTTGGACAGACTGACAGAAGGCCCCAAGAGCCACGTCCGGAGAGCGATCCAGTGAGAGGATGGGAGAGCAGGCGTGAGAGAGGGCATGGAGCGAGAGGAAAAGTGGTTCAAACAACTCTTTGGGCCAAAAACTGGGAAAATACACATGTGGGAGCTGTCACAGTGATTTGGTAGCACTTCACCATGGTCTTCCTGGCGCAGACCTGATCCTCCCAGCCTGAGAGCAGAGAACTGGAGACACGGCACACACAGAGCTCCAAGCAGACCGCAGCAGAGTTCTTCCAGCTAGATGGTTTCAGTAAAATTACTTGAAGAATTTAATTATCCTAGCCATGTACTGGGATGTCCCCTGAGAAAATGAAGGGAAATGGGATGTATTTGTTGCTTAATGCTCTGTTACAAACATTTTTTGCGTTCAGCAGCACCAAATGATATGTATAGAAGGTCCTATTGCTAAGACACTTGGCCAAGATAAGGAGAGATTTTGCGTAGGAAAACAAGGAATTAAATCCAAATTTCCCAAAGCCATATGTGAATTCCATCCTGCCACTCTGGACTCACCCACAGTGAATTAAATCAGCCTCTGACGTGGCACAAGATCACTTTTGGCTGTAATTATCTGGAGGTAGAAGTGACTATTCCACTTTCACCTGTCTCATCTGGCTCTTTATAGCCACCCAGTCCTTCCTCAAAAGTAGCACAGGGAAATATCAAACACTTTTTTGTGAATTAACTGTTCTGTGTCTGCTCCTGCAGAGACGTTCATTTAAATAAGTAGCTGTGATCTTTTTTCCTTCAATCCCTTTCTCTGTTTAGACAAATACTTAACACAATTTTGTCCCCTTCCTCTGCAACTTGGCTGGTGTATTCAGATGTTACAGAGGAGATTTTGTACACATTGAATGCTTGCCAGGGCCAAGTTCTGAGGCTGGTAGGCACTGAGGTATCTGGAATACAGAAGTCTTGTCTAATTCAGCCCCACTCATGTGTTACTGGAAGCCTTTCTGCTACATTCAGGCTTACGATCAGCCTGTTAATGTTTACAATGTGGCTCTTTTGGAATAGATGGGAAGGATTTGCAAAGTGAATGTGCCTATAAAATCTCTTATTTACATGCATCATTTGAGTGATTGTGTGTGCAGAAGGACAATGACGTGAGTTGTTTCCTATGCAGTGTATTCAGCAGTCTTTTTCATGCAGCAGCGTGGGCACAATGGGTTTTTAGGGGCATTCATCAGTGCCCTCCCCTGTAACCTGCCTCACAGAGTTTACAGCAACTTGATGTCAGAGAGCTTTAGATTTCCAGAAGGGGGGAAAAAAAAAGAAAAAGTGCATCAAGCAAGGCTTGGAAATCTGGGCAGGCAGGGGAATGTTGCACATCTGGGCAGCTGCTCAGCCTGGCAGAGTCTGTGGAGCCCATCCATGGCCACTGCCTGACGTCTGCACCTCTTGGGGCCTTGGGGTATTTTTTGCCCAGGTTCTTTAGGCATTTAAAAAGCTGTTTCTAGCAATAAAGGCCACGCTTGGGAAGGGAATGTCCTTTCTGTGGTTATGGAATAGGGGAATGTCTGATGGATGAGTCAGAATCAGCTGCAATTAAGTAGGAACCACATTGTGAAAAGTCTGACGGTGAAGCAGAAGGTGGAGCCCGTTGCTGTGGGGTTTATCCTTGGTTTTACCAAGACACAGCTTAGGTACCAACTTGTGCCTTCCTCCTCTCAGCTCTGCCTGTCTTGTCCCTCATGAGGACATGAGCCTGGTGGCTTTTTCCTCAGCACACAGAGGCTGCTCTGAAAATTCTGGAAGCTACTGCAATACAGAAAATACATTCACAACATTGGCTGGATGCATCAAATAATAAAGCCTTTGGGCTAAAGAGCAGCTAACAGCAGAAACACGCACATTTTGCTCACAAAATTTTATCTGTGCCTTGTTTCTTGATCCACCAACAATATTCCTTCACAGGTCTATAACATCTTTTGATCTAAGCATTCCAAACTGCTTTCAAAATACGGACTCCCAAGGTCTCTCAGCAGCACTGGGTGGTGGATACCCACCCTGTTCATTTACATTCATTGAACTACTGTATTTAAAAAAAAAAAAAAAAAGCAGATGAAGTCTGTATTCCGTTGTGCTTGGTGATGAAAACTCCTTGTCGCTGCAAGAGAAATTAACCTTTTGTCAACAGCTCTTAACAGGAGAGTTGCAAAGGCCCCGACTTCCTAAAGTGCGGAAATAGCCAAGAAGCAGGAGAACTCTGACATCTGAATTTTAATACAGCAACCCCTTAGGAAGCTGATCAGAAGGAGGGGGGGAAGTATTTGTGCAAAATGCTTTTATTTGCCTGTTTTCTCTCCATTCAGGAAGAGTAGTTGCCCTAACAATGGCACGAATGTAGTGTATCGGTGAGTTGTATCCCTTGAACTCCAACTTACAGAACAAAAGACTTCTAAGAAGCATCCATGCAGCAGATGTTTAGTTATCTGAAGTGTCAGAATGCCAATTAGATATTGAACATGGCAGGAGGAGGGTGGAGTTTCCAAAACAAATGAATGATGAATAGGAACAGTTCCCGAGTTTGGTCTAAAGTCCTGCTGTTCTTTTGTAAAATGATTTGTGGCAAATTTGTTTTGTCACTGAGGCATAGTTCCCCTTCAGGATTTAAGTGATTTTTATAATCACTCCAAGGAAACTTAAAAAAAAAAAAAAGGGGGGGGGCAGAAAGAATATGAGGATAAAATGCCTTATTTGTTATGAAGAACAGGGTCTAAAAATGAACATGTTTTAAAGTGTAACCAAATAATCCTGTCTTCCATGTGGTTCATGCATAGGGGCTTCTCCCCCACAGTGAAATCCTAGCCTTGCATTGAAATGGAACGGGGATTCTTTCTCAGGAGGGAGTGGGGAGGGGGGCAAAACATGAATGAATTTAGTGAAAATCGGTTGTTTCAGAGATTACATTTAAAATTTTATTGCTAGTCAGTGCCAGGGTAATCTTGTACATGATGGCATGAAGGGGGTTAAAAAAAAAATCAGCGAGGTTACAAAATGCCTCCGTAGCTGACTTGCATTTTTATTGTCATTGACCTCAGTAAATCATTGTTAGAAATTAATATAACATGGACATTTTCAGCTCAGTGCTTCACGTGGTCTTAGGATTAAAATACTCATCTTTGACTTGCAAAATGCTTTGGATTATTCTTCTAAACAGACACACACAACTTGTAAATGTGCTGAGGACAACGGGTCCTGTGTGTGTCCCTGGCAAATAAGAATAATACAGGACAGTATAAAATACCAGGCGAAGCAGCAGAGAGGAAATTGGACTTGCATTGACTTAAATAAGCAAGTGCTGTGACAAAATTGTTTAGTTCTCTTGTGACCTTTTGGGGTCACGTTTGACTATTTATGCTATCTCCTAATGCTCTGCTTCTCCCTGCCTGGTAACAATTATGTGTTTATGCTGTTCTTTGCCTTCCCAGTTGGTATATTAAACAATCACTAATTACTGCATAAAAATATACATTCCTGTTTGGGAGCTTCCTGTAAACACCCATCTACTTCCAAATGCTCCATTTAAACAGCCAAATGAAAACCTACATGTTTGAGTCCTGCTGGCTGATTTGTTTAAAAACAAAGGCATAGAAACCAAAATATTAAAAATCGGCTGCTTTTTTTTTTTTTTTTTTTNTTTTTTTTTTTTTGCATCCAGATATGGGAAAAAAAGTAGCAAGAGTTATTTTGGGGAGGAGGGAGTTGAGTGATGTGGGTAGATTGGGATTTTGTTTGCAGTAATGTTATCAAAGGAAAAGCTTAGCTGAAGACAGTTTTAATGGACATTTTGTGATCATCTTGAACTGTAGTGTCTGGCCCTTTTGTCTTGGGTGGGTGTTGCTGAGAAAGCTGAGAATAAGACCTCTCTCCTTGTCCTACACGTGACAATTCCTGTCAGATGCAGCAGGAAAGGCACTAAGAATGAAGTCTCAGAATGACTACGGAGTGAGTTCTGCTGCTTTGAGAGCTTTCCCTGTTCCCACTGAGGTCCACAGATGTCACTTAATTCCAAAGGCTGCCAAGCCAAAGTGTAGCTAATTTAAGGTTGGATCCTGATGCTCATATTTAAGTATGAGTGAAAGAGATTTGATGTTCAAGGTATTTGGAGATTGCATTTTCTACTAACCAGCAGTTACCAAATACTTCCAGAAAGTGTTGCTGATAAATTTTCGTAGAAAGTATCCGGCCACTGTAATACCTCTTTGTTTTCTTTTTTAATTATTATTTTTCTGCCTTTTTAAAATTGGACATCCCTTAGGTCAGTGCTGCAACTTGAAAATAATTCANGAAAGTGTTGCTGATAAATTTTCGTAGAAAGTATCCGGCCACTGTAATACCTCTTTGTTTTCTTTTTTAATTATTATTTTTCTGCCTTTTTAAAATTGGACATCCCTTAGGTCAGTGCTGCAACTTGAAAATAATTCAGGCAATTTATTGTTGCAACCATTGAGAGACAGATTGAGCAATTCCACCCAGCGGAGGATTCCAGTGCATTTCAATAAGGCTGTTAAGCACCACACAGGTCATGCACTTTGCCCACCTGGTTCTTTGTTGTGTAGTGCTTAACACCATAGAAGTCTTATGGAAAATTATTTCTAAAATACAAATTATTTTCTTGCACTTTTAGTTTACAAACTCGACTTCCGCCCTGGATATTCCTCAGAGAAATCAGTTTGTGACTATGACAGTGCTAAATGATGACTCTGCTTCCTAGCTAGGCTTGATCTTTCTGCTTTTACTTTTAAAAATGCTGGCAGCTGGTTCAAAGCGAGTGTTAATCGTGTCTCAGTTGCTCAAACATCTCTAATTTTCCAGTTAACCACAAGTCACCCTTGAAATCTGAACGTTCTCCTGCTGCCTCGTCCTGAAATCAAATCAGCCCCAGCACGGCCTTGACTTGATGCTGTGGGTAGTCCAGGAGAGAGGACAAGGTGCTGGGACACCCCAGAGCAGGGAGCCAGCCCGGAGTGACAGAGGCCTGCTCTGGGTGACGTTGCAGTACGTAAAGCAGTGAAACGGGGCAGGAAAGCCATTTCCCAGGCTATTTCCTGATTTCCTGCTCTCTGCATTCCTGCACATAAACCTTTAATTCATTTCAGAATGCAGAGGTCATGCCAAAAAGTCAGAGGATAAATATACCCTTTTGACAAACAGAAGGTTGACAGCAGTTTTTACCCCGCCGTTTCTGGGCCAGGTGTTTCCCATACACTGTATGGAAATGGATCCATGTTGTGTTAGGGTTTCAACTGTAAACACTCCTAAGCGTTATGCTCCAAAATCATTTCTTGATGGCGAGGCAGAAACGTTCCCATCTGTATCTGCAAGACCAAAGGTCTGTCTGACCGAGGAGATTTGGGGTCCCCGTGACCTGGGGACTGCGTGGTGTGAAACGAGCCACAGCATCAGGATTTGTGTGGCAAATGCCCTGTCCGAGCTCAGGGAACCGCAGCCAATGCAGAAATTACGTATTTCATATTCTCTTATGACTGAGCAATGCAAATATCTGCTTTTTAGTAAGATTTAACTCACAAAGGAGGCCGTTCTATGATTCTGTGATCCTTGAATCATTCTTTTGCAATTCTTTTTTGTGGTTTATTATTAAGAGAACAGACTGCAAGTGAAGGGAGAGAAGTTTTGTCACTATTATACAATAGGTAATAAATTGGACATCAGGAGGAATTTCTCCAAGGAAAGAGTGGTCAGGCCTTGGCAGGGGCTGCCCAGGGAGGTTTGGAGACCCCATCCCTGGAGGTGTCCAAGGAATTCCTGGAGGTGGCACTCAGAGCTCTGGGCTGGGGACAAGATGGGGATGGGGCACGGCTGGGACTCCATGGGCTGGGAGGGCTTTTCCAGACTCAGGGATCCTGGGATTCTGTGAAATAGAGGGATAAGGTACAAAGCTATGACTGGTGGCAGTACTTTGCCCAGGCCAAACACTGCATTGTTCCTTGCAGATATTTTTAAAATAAATATTTGAGCTGTCGGAATGATGAGAGAGAAGTGTCGAGCAGTGAATCTCCCAACTGAGAGTGGCAGCGAAAATTCAGCCGTGAAAACATGGAATCCATGTGATTTGGCACCTGCCCAGGAGGGTGGCACCCCAGGGAGTGAATGTTGTACCCCTCAGGGGCAGGGTGGCTGTCCAGGAGTGCCAGCTCAGCCTCGTGGTGACTGCCACAGTCCAGGTCAGTAAAGTGCGGGAGTTTTGTTTGGCTACGAAATCTTTAGGATTAGATGGCTCAACTTCAAATGATCCTCTGATAAGCAGGGAGAAAATACACACCCTCGATTTGCTGTTATTTGGGAAAGAAGAGCCTAAAGAGGAAAGGGATGGCTGTGAGTGCCTGGAAGTTCAGGGGTGTTTCAGATGGTCCTTATAACCACAGCAGCCTCCAGGGCTTCCCTGCTCAGGCACTCTGGCTTAGGAGATGTCTCAGCACCTTTACCTCTTGTGGCTTTTTGTTGTTTTGGGGGGGTTCTTCCACACAGCAAGAGAAATATTTGATCATTCAAATAAAAATAGAATAGGACCTGCCTTTAAAGAATTCATGAAATATCAAGACAGGAAGTTGATCTCCCTACTGCAAGATTTTCTGTTGTGCTTCCATTTGAACGAGGTGTGGGACCTGGCAGTGATCTGTTGAACCAAAAAAACTCTGGGCTGCTAAGTGAGGATAGGGAATAGTAGAAAAAAGTTGAGAGAAAATAGATGGAAAAAGAAAAATCATTTTCTTTTTTTCTACTCTATTTAGCTCCCTTTTCAGCCTCAAGGCTGTGCCAAGGATTTCCAGTCACACACAGGACACAAGTGAGAGCCGCACGGAAAGGAGGGCTGGGTGGTGCTGAGGAGCTGTTCTCACCAGAGCAGTGTTTCCTGCACCCCACACCACTGTACCTTGCTCAAGATGAATTGATTGCAGCTGTCCAGATGTCACTGGCTCCCGGCATCTTCCAAAGTGACTTCTCCCCTTGGAAAACTGAAGGCGATCATGTACTTCCCCTCCTACATTGGTCTCCCAAGGGCCATCCGTGTGTCGCTGCTCCTTATTTTGCCAAGGGTGCTTGCAGTGGCTGCCAGCCATGGAAACGCTGCTGTGCTCTGACCCCACGCTCACCAGGGCTAAATGCAATGAGTTCTCTTCTGCAGGAGAACATTTAGATTTGCTTGGCATTTTAGTGTATTTCAGAAGATTATCACTTCAATGGAAATTCATTTTGCTGCACCACTTGTGTTGCTTCTGTTGGCTCCAAGGAAGTCCTGGGGATACTGTCTCCTTCAGCAACATTTTAAAGGAAATCCTGTGTAATCCAAACCCAGAAATGCCTGGGAACTGGCAATACATGAGCCTTCACATGCTCAGGGCTTGTACTCACTGCAGATAAGTGTGTTTGTCCCAAATCTCTCAACTCTCCCGAGTTTGCTGAAGTGGACAGAAAATCCCATTTGAAAACAAAAACTTGCAGCGTTTGGATTTGTTGTTTTGTGTAGGCTTAATGACAAGTTTTAGACTCAGACCAAGCAGCTCTCTCTCATCAAGTTCCCGAGCAGGGGTAGGTGTGGAAGAGGCTGCACCTGAGCCCAGGGAGATTGTGGAACCTGGCAGCAAAGCCAGACTGTCTTCAGAGGGCTCTGGGCTGGCACTCTGGATTTCCAGACCTCCAGGGGAGGTTGGCAACTTCCCTCCCAAACCTCATAGACATTGACCAGAACAATAAATCAGGAGGGGAGCACAAAATGCTGTTCTAGTTCAACCTACAGCAAGCCAAAAGGGGGACAGGGACAGAAATCTCCGTTTTCATTTCCCTTTCCCTGCTAATGTCTGGTGGGTTTTTTGGACAACCATTTGTAAATCTCGGCACTGAATGCCTGTAGCTGCAGGGCACACCCACAAGGCAGGCTGCACCAGGACCAGGGCAACCAGTACTGCCAGCTCCTTCCCACCCGGCTGGGAGCTGGGATGAGCCGAGATCCCCACATCACAGCACTTGTCTCCCAATTCTTTCCCCCCTTCCCAGAAGCCAGGAGTATTGACTCCACCTGAAAGGTGGCCACCAAAGCAGCATCTGCTTCACTCACCAGCTACTGGGGGCTAAGGGAGCAGAATTACACCTTCAAAATTTCTTTTTTTTTGGAAGTGACAGGGAATGAGATAGCTTTGGGAAAGGAATGTCTGAATCCAGGATGTCAGCGTTGCAATGATGGATGTGAGTTTTGCTCAGCTCTTCACCTGGCTTTGTTTTCCTGCTTGGCCACCTCAAAGGCTTCTGGTTTTGCTCTTTTCTCTGGACAGTGGCAGATTTTGGTGTTCTTTCTGTGCATTATCTTAGCTCCAGGGTGCAAACCGAGTGCAGCATTTCTATGCAGATGTTGTTTTGTAATGTCAGTGATGGTTTCCCTTAGTGTGGGTTGTTGTCTGTCTGGACCAGCCCCTGGGATGGGAACGAGGGCGGATTCTGTGGGATATTCAACACTCAGGCTGTGAGGAAGCTGCTAAGAACTGCTCAGACACAAAGTCTGCTTTGTGACCTTCCTGCTTCCTCCCCTCCTCACAAATTCGCTAACACGCTGAAATTCAACTTGGGCCTTGCACTTTATCCATTTGTGGCGGGCTTTTCATTTCCAAATTTCCCCTGAAAGATAACGAAGAGAGTGTAGGAGTGTTATGGGATCTGACACAAAGAAAATCTGCACAACTGCGCTCAGCTGAGGGACAGAAGAATAGGTAAAAGCCAAACCTGTCTGTGTTTCAGAGGCATCTAGCTGAAAATGTAAAGAAGTAGAAAACAACACCCCGTGTATCAACTGAGGCACTGCCAGCAAGTCCTTCCCAAAACCCATAGGAGTGAGGAGCTGTCCTGGGGAACAGTAAGGCAATGTTTTCAAAGTTTCTTTTTTCTTTCTCCTCTCAGAAAATCCCGGACTCCAACCTGAATGATTACTGCATGCTAAATAATATTAGCATTTAAATAGCCCAGCATTGTCGTTAACAACTGGGTGAGAGTAATGGGAGGGTGGCAGTGCTGGGTTCACACCTCTGGCCCTGGCCCTTTTCCTACCCTCAGCTGTGCACGGAGGGGGCAGCGCTTCTCCCCCTTTGTTTGAGATCTTCGCTGGGATAATGAAGATCCAGCAGCAGCTCTAAAAAGCTAAAATCCTAGGCCTGTCTTTTAGCTTTTGCCTACAACTGCCTATAAACCCATGTCTTGCTGGAAATATTGCCCTGATCAAGAAACTCTCAAGAAGCTGCTTGAAACACATTTTAAAATTCCCTTTT
Source organism: Atrichornis clamosus (assembly GCA_013400975.1). Lineage (NCBI taxonomy): Eukaryota > Metazoa > Chordata > Aves > Passeriformes > Menuridae > Atrichornis > Atrichornis clamosus. The sequence goes on from WBMZ01008292.1 coordinate 54,214, forward strand.
TATTGCATTTAATAAGCTTGACAGGCTCTTGCCCATGAGGAGACTGCACAGAATATGTGTATACTCAGGTGTCCTCATTGTCGCAGCTGATATGTTGATATGTTGCCATGGAGGAAGGCTATTAATGAGAGGAAATTAAATTAGATCACCTCTGTGCATTTATCTGCACACAGCACAGCTTCAGTCTCGAGGAGTGGGAGTTCTTGTGGGAAAGCAATTAATAGATGCAGGTGCACAGGAAAAAAAAAGATGCATTTCTTACAGATCTCTGAAGGATGCAGATGATATTTGGGCTCTTTGACATGCTAATCACCAAATTTCACAGATACCGGCTGATTTATTTCACACAAATTTCATAATTAGCAAAATGTATTGTTTTTGCAGAGTTCCTTTCAGAAGGCAACAGATGCAGTTGTATAAGGTGGGGGATGTAAATCATTTGCAGCTCCTGTAGAAAGCTGTTAAAGGCACCTCAGTCGTGTCTGAATGTGGGATAAAAAATGCCAGAAAATCCTGGAGCCTTGCTGCAGCTGAGAGGGATGAGAGGCAACCTAGGTGAAGTGAGTGTGTGTGATTAGCTGGGGAGAGCAGGCTGTGTGTGAAAGAAAGTGGATCTTCTGAGAGAAGGACAGGAGCCCATGGGAAGAAGGGCCTTTGTGTCAACAGCAACTTTCTGCCCCAGATCCATGGAGATGCTGAGGCAGGAATAAAGCCTAAACCAGATCCTCGGTGCTGATAGATTTGTTGGGATGTGTGGTTTGGGTTTTTTTTCCTTCTGCTCCACGTTTAACAGTGACTCAGCCCACAATCCAGGAGCAGGGGCTGGGGCTGGTGTGGTGCTGGGTGCTCTGGTGGGCACTGGGACAGCCAGCACCTCATCCCACCGCCCCAGAACCACAGCCCACGGAGTTCCCTCCTTTTGATTCCCTTAATGAGGAAGGGACAGCAATTAGCAGCTGTTGGGATCTCTGACCAATCAATTCTGGCTCCGTGACAATTGTTCACTTACTTTGCTTGATGGGGTGACAAATGAAATATTTTATAACTGTAGGTAATTGTCCTCTGTTTAAAAACAAGACAAGTGAGCCCCAAGGTCACCAGAACTACAGGCAGGTACAACTCGAGGTTAAAATCCACATTATGAACAATGAGCTCAGTAGGAAATGGCACAAACTCATTATTTTGGAATTAAACTCAGGAGACTGTGACAAAATTGTAATTAATATAAAATATGTAAATTACACATTAACAATGTCTCAACAATAAACAAATTTAGATTTAAATAATTACATCACCCTCATAGGATTTTTTAAATGGCTCTTGGGCTTCTAAGTTTCTTGAAAGATGTACTTAAATTAACTTGGTTTAGAAAAATGTACAGTATAGTTTCTGAGGTTTTGTCCCAAAAGAGAACGGATTAATGACAACTTCTCTTTTTCTTCTCTGCTCAGCCACAATCCAGACAAAATCTGAACAATAAATTTTGCTCGTGGGCTGAAATCCTGTATGACAGGTCAGAGCCCAGGGCGAAATTTCAGAGATGAGCCACGTAAGCCCTGAAAATAGGAGCTGATAGTGATAACAATCACTGACAAACCTTTCACCGTGCCTGTGCTAGTGTGTGTCACTATAATACAGTTTTGTATGTTAAACAACAGATGTCAAACAGAAGAAAGGAAAGAGGCCTTTGCTTTTCTTCTGCTGTGGACCTTGTTCTTCCAAAGCAGCCATTTTTTCAGTTGCCATGACAGTGTTAATAGGAGTTTATCATTTTCCCATGCCTGCTGCATACTAATGAGGGATCAATTCATGACTGTTATCTGTAAGGCTGAGGAGGGTCCAGCACCAAAGTCCTTGGTGCATTCAGTGCTTGGAACAGCACCTCCATCCCCAGTTTTGTCGGGAGCAGTTTGTGCTGTTCACCTTTAATCCAAGGCTGGCTGAGGATATGCAGCAGCCAGAGATAACGACCCAGGGTAGCCACCAAAAAGTTTTGATTTGCTATTTCCTGGTTTGTCCCCGGGAAAAGCAGCTGTGAAATAGTCACAGAGATAAAGAATCAGCTGCACCACGCGGGGAAGGCAGAGATTTCTGTGAATTTGGCTGAACTTTGGGACCTGGAAACTTTTTAATTGGAGCACTTTGTTGTAGACAGTTAGGGAAAAGGCAGATCGCACCTTCTGCAGGAAGCACAGGAATTCCAGAGGCATTTTGGCAGGGTATTGTGTGAGGTGGGATTGATCCTGCCCTCGCCAAGCACTTTCCTCAAATCCAGCGGTGGAAATAGATGAAGAAACTGAGATTAGGAACTGAGTGCAGAACTGGGTGGAGGGGCATAGTTAAAGTGATGCTGAACAGTTTCATCCTAAAAGTTAAGGAATGTCATGATACAAAACACAGCCCAGCATCACAGACTGGCACAGCTCAGTCCAGATGCAGAGGCTTTTCCTGCTCCTCAGTTCATCAACTGCACTGGGAAATAAGGGCTTGAATTATGATTTTTCATATTTCTGCCATGATTTATTATAGGTAGCAAATTGAGCTCAAAACAAGGCATTATTTGAGCTGTGTAAGACTTTCAAATGCATTATATACCATCACACGGATAACGCCATGAATTTCTAGATGGAAATTTTGCAGCCATTTTCCTTTTGGGTTTGTGTGTTTGTTTCACTACTATAAAAACCCAAAGAAATGAGGGAAGACAGTTTCCCCCTTTTCTCCACACAGATTTTCTTTTTTCCAAAGAAATCTGAAAGCATTTTGGTCTCTTTTTTTTCATTCTTTTGTGTGTGTGTGTGTTATTTGCAGTTGTTCTTTTATCATTATCTTCAGGAAGCAGCATTACCATGCTGCAGATAAGAGGCACATCCAGATGTGCATATCAAAGGATGAACAACTACTTATTAAGAAAAAGTTCTTTTAGGCCGAGCAAGGTTCAAAGGAAGAGTAAAGTCTGAGGTATAAGCGACAAAACTGTCTGGCAATTCTGTGCATTGTCAACCTAATGCACAGAACGGGGCAGAAAACAATTTCATCCCACAGAAATGGTTGCAAAATAACTGTAGAAAGACAAAAGGACACTCAAAGGGCAAACACCCTTCTAAGCAGTGGCAGTATCACCCATTCTTTTAGTTCTTGTGCATTAAAAAGAAGAAAAACATTAACGTTGTTGAAATATGCGTCTTTTTTTTTTTTTCCTGTAATCTGTTTTTAACAAAAAGTTCCCAAAGGAAGGCCGATGAAGCCAGACTCGTGATCCCATTTGGATCATGCTGGGAAATGCATGAGCTTGCAATGACTGTATGGCGAAATATTCCTGTATCACCCATCCTTTTCATAACATATTCTGCTCTCTCTTTAAAGGCAAGGCATGTTTAGCTGGCTGTATCCCTGTGCAGCCCCGTAACCATGGCGAGATCCAGAGCTGGATCTGGACTTGGAGTGTCTAAAGCAGGGGATTCCTTCTCCATGAGGAGTGTGAGCAGGGCCCGGGGCAGCCCCAGCCCTGTCCTGCTGAACCAGTACAGCAGGGACAAGACGTTAACCGGGATTTTCCGTAAAAGGGCTGCAAACACAATTTGTCCCTCTGGTGCCACATCCTTTCTCTGGGGGTGCCTATCCCCAAACATCAGGGAGCCAGGAGAGAACTGAGTGCAGGAAATCTGTTCTTTCTGAACAGTTGCAGCCTTTGATCCCTGCCCTGGTGCTTTAACGCACTCCGAGCTAAAAATCCCAACTTCATTTCTGGAGCAGAAATCCCAACTTCATCTCTGCTGCTTGTTCAGTGGGAGAGCCGTGGGTTGGATCTGGGGAAGTGCACAAAAATCAGCTTTTCCCCCCTCTGTCTGCCTGTTCTGTCCCACCAAAGGTTGGGAAGACTTCTCCCAGGAGGGTTTGTGTTCTCTTAGGTGAAATCACTGCTCTCGGACAGCCCTCCAGTGCCAGTGGAGTAGCTGGGCTCTGAATAGCTGACATTGCAGCTAATTTCATGCGTGTAAAAATGCTGCTGAGGTTCAGGAGTCTAAGAGTGGGAATTTGGTGGAAATGGATGTTGGGTGAGCAGGATGTACTCGGGACTCATCCTGCAAGTGATCAGGGAAATTTAGTTGCAAGCAGCAATATTTTATCTTGTTCTTTGAAAGGCCTTTTGACAGATTGATTAGAAATAATCAATCTTTCACTGGGAGTAAATTGAAATAAAATCATATTCAGGTTCACATCCTGGCAACAACACAACAATGACAGTTTAGCAGCTGGTATGATCACTGCAAGTTTCTGAGCTCTTTTCATTTTTAGCTCTGTGGAAAATATGAGATTGCATAATGCAATGTTTTATATAACAGCCTCACATGGCTTTACGTTATAATTTCACATCAGTTTTACCTCAGAGTTTCTAACAGGTCAAGTAACCTTCTGATTTCATTTAAAGTTTCCATTATTCTCTCCTGAAAAGGAAAATCTAGCTCTTGTTTGGACAGCTTTGGTAACTCCAAAGGAAAAATTGGGCTTTATAGTGAATACAAAAGATTCACTTTCCATGCATTAGGCTTTTGAATTGCTTTCTTAATGCAAAGTTGGACAGGAGAGTATAGGCAGGGAAAAAAGATCATTTTGTGTCCATGGTCAGATGTCAATATTGACAAAAATAAATGGAATGTAACAATAGATCCTTGCAAAGATGAAGGTCATATGACTAAAATGTCTAAGCAGACCTTGCACTGTGTCTGTATCTTATTGCTGTTTGTGATAAATCACTGGGTTCCCCCCCACGCAGTTTAAAATGCAAAAAGAGAGTAAATCTGGAATTTTACCCTATTTTAGGGAATAATAGTGAAGGTGAATTAGAACTGAAGCACTTAAATAATGAAAATAAAAATAAAATTTAAAAAAGAAAGCAATAAATAAGCCCAAGGAGGTCAGGAGTGTTGGTGTGCTCTGTGCACATCGCTCCCCACGGCATGTTTTCACATTTATTTCTTTCAGACTTAGGTGATGCGAACGGCTCGGGCACCGGGCTGAGCTCCAGTTTGTGAATTGCCTTAATTAATGATGGTCTGTAAACTCATTGCGGCTGGAACTGAGAGCTTTCCTCACCTCAGACTTTCTGGCCCAAGTCAATCCCTTCGTGCAAGGGGCCTTTGAGATTTGCCAGGTTTTGATTTTGCCCCGTGAATATCACTGTTTGAGTGTGAGCAGCCGCTCAGCTCCGGAGCTTTTCCCCGGAGGGTCTCCCCGAAGCGAGGAGCGAAGCTGAGCCCGTGGAGCTGCGGCCGCGGGGTCACTGCGGGCAGTGGCCGAGGGCCAGCCCTCCAGCACTGGCTCCCAGGGATCACAGAAAGCTCCACCTGCATTCGGGGGTTTTGGCCCCGCAGCTCTCGGGAATTTTGAAGTGCCATCATTTCCAGTCTCCACACACAGTGTCTCAGGTCTTTGGTGTGCCGGCCTCTTGCTGTCTTATTCTAGGTCCAAACGCCGGCAGTACTGGTTGTGTGAGTGTCTGGGTGCCTTTTGTGGGGCTGAAGGACAAACTCCCAGATACCCAGTGTTCCCTGTTCAGAAACATGGACAGACACTCACTGTAAACCCATTAAAAAAAAAAAAAATCAAAAGCCCACTTCAAGTACTTTAATTTGCAGCGGATTTATAGACCTGATGAAAGCTATTTTCTTGACATGAAATAATTTTTTTAAAAGAAATCACTCTTTTTTTTTTTTTTTTAATTACCACAACAGTCTGGGAAGTTCTTCATGTCTTGTCTTGCATGTGGAAAAATCGACTGTTAAGTTCACCTCAGAAGACAAAGCAGTGGACAAAGGTTTCCCAACCATGGCATTGTCCTCCCAGAGAGCTGAACAGCCCTGCCAAGTTTGTTCCAATTACTCTGCCATTTCCTAACTCAATCCAAAATATTTCTTCAAAAGGCCCATCTGGTTTAGGGTCACGATCATAGGTGGAAGGTCAGTTAGTCATTTGCAGAGACATTCACTTCTCACTCAAATCATCTTTCATAAATCTTAAAGGAATGCAATAGTTTATGCCAGGAGGAGCAGGGGAGGGTAAGAGGTATTTACACAAACTGCATTTCTTCAAATTCAATGTATTAATTTTTCCTCTTTGAGGAATGAAGCAGTTTCCCCACCTCTGAAAGAGAAGGATCTACAGGAGGCTTCTGTCCAGCACAGGATCTGCCAGAAAATTTAGGTCAGGGTGCCCATATTCAGTTGTTATTTATATTATGTGCACATAATAATGCTGGGTTTAGCCGCTCTCACCCCTGTGTACCAGCAGAGATGTTTTGGGAAATTTCAACTAAAACATGCCCTGATTGCTTTATTTTCTGATTTGCTCAGTTCAGGATGGAGCCTGTGCCTGGCCCAAGGCCTGTGAAGGGACCTCTGGATAAAACCTGAGGTCTCCAAAGGACCCTGGCGGATACAGAACCAGGTCCTTAGTGGCCCTTTGCTCCCAGGGGGTGCTCTGAGCTCCCACCTCCTCTCCACCCACTCCTGGACCTCTAAAGCCTGGGCAGTCCTGGGGGAACAGCCTGGGCTCATCCCTGGTGGGATCATTTCAAATGCTGCCAATTTTAATGCAACACCAAGAGGCTTTTGTAGAAGTTTAGGCAGATCCCTTTCTCTGACCCTGAAGAGTAACACTGGGGAAGGTCTTGCTCTAAATGTGGTCAGTCTGGCTTCTGGGCTGCAGTGAGTGAGCCTGGGGCTTCTCTGATCTGGTGCAGGGGCAATGAGCCTGTCCCAGAAAACCGACAGTGCTGCCACTGAATGGCAAAAGAAAAGTGTGTTAAACAGACAGTGAAATAAACTATTTATCAGATGCAAAGAGTAGAGGGAGAGTTCCCAGTGCACTGTTAGTTGTGCTGGAAAATGTGCAGATATTGTGTCGGTGCTTCTTGTTTAAAAGGAAGACAAAAAGCTGTAGCTATTCTCACTCCACAAGAGTGTTTCCCCTCGTTTGGAATAGTTTGTGAAGTTTGTTAGATAAAAACTGTTAGAAAAGGTGTCAAGTGTTAGCAGCAATACATCCGTATTGGCTTTGTTTCTTAAAAAAAATTACTGATTTCAAAAATGCATACTTATAGATCTATCCAGTGAAAGCAGAACTTTTAGTGCCTCTCATAAAAAAATATATGGGCTGATTCTCCCCTCACGATTATTGGCAGAGCACAACAAAAGAGTTCTGAACATGGGTTTGATGATGAGGTGTGAAATGTTTCAGTGATTTGTTTGGTGTTTGTTCCTTTCATTTCTAGATCACTCATGACAAACAGCAATGTATCAGCAGGACGAGACAATTTACCACTGCATGAGCTAAAAGGTGAAAAAAGTTCCATACATTTTATATCCCTTTTGTAGTCACTATACTGCACTAAAGATGACCGTGGGTCACAGCGCTTGCACTCAGCACAGTTTATGTGTTCATAACTTCTTCGGGTGATCTCACCCTATTTAATTTGGGGTCCTTAGATAAGGGTGGTGTTGTCTGGGCTTTCTTTCCTAAAAACCCCTTTTCTCACAGGATTTTTAAAGTTGCTTTCTTATTAAAATAAAAAACCCCAAACCCCTCAGCTGAAGCTTTTCCCCCTTCTCAACGGAATGGATTTTTCCTTTGTTTGTACATGACAATTTGGGGGGGGAGAGTTTTGTGCTTAAACTGCTCATGTGACTGTGTCACATGCGTATCAGCTACAAAAGGAGCTTTGCCATGTTATGTATAAATCTCCATTAAGAGAGAAAATAGGAAAGTTTTACGTGACTGGTATCTCATTCACAATAATTAACTCATTAACCATCTCAAACCCCTGCACGATCAAGGTCAAAACAACCAGGCAAAAGCAGCATTTTGGTCACGTTGTGGTACCTACAGGAATTGGCAGTGTTGTTAGTCACAGTCTCTAGTTCTCATGGTATAAAGTAAGCCTTTATAAATTACAATTTTCTAAATGGAAAGCCTCTTGTCCTGATTCATGCAGGAAAGGAGACCCCTGTGGTAACATGGTGCCTGTCTCTTTTTGTAGACATTTCTCCTCAAGCAACTCGAGAATCTGTTGCCTGGTCTGACCTGAATTTGCTGGGGAGGCAGAAGTCTCAAAGATTGTGATTCATTTCATGACAAGTGCTGGATGTCAGAGAAGGGCATTTTTATTTCCAGACTGCAGAAAGGGCTGTGATGTGCTCAGTCTTTATTGGACTGCAGAGTATCCAACTGCAAAATACACAGGAAGCCTTAATTTCAATGCTTGTGCAACAGCTGCTCTTTCTGTAAGATTTCCCCCAGGAAGAAAATCCCTTACAGGGGCAAAACCAAAAGGACATGGGGACAACCGAACAAAATTACTCTTAAGATGGGGTTTCTGTATTTTGAAACAAAGATTGTAGTTTGTTCCCAGCCCTCCCTGTGCCAAAGATATACAATCCCTTTCATCTCTCACCATGTAAAACTAAAACCAAGCAAATTGCTGAAGCAGCCTGGCAACCTTTATGTCATTCATCAGCATTTTATGTTAATTTTGGGTTAAAGCCCTGCTGAAGGCAAGTTCCTCTCTCTGAGAGTGTCACCACATCCCTGGCAGTGCACAGGTAGCTGCTTTTCCAGAAACCCAGCGTAGCTCTGCTGTAGGACGGTGACCACTCAGGCAAGATTCCTGCTTTAAAATTATGGGAACCTCAGAAATGTGCTGTGCTCAGTCAGGGCTGAGGGAGTGCTCTGGTGGTTTGCACAGATCAGGTTCAGTCCCTCAGTGTCAGCCAAGTGTGCGTCCCCCGGGCAGGGAGGGTGGTGAGAGAGGTCTGAGGGATGTTACACTTGAGATGAAGAGAGAGGAGGACAGTCCCAGCCAGGTGTCCTGATTTCCTTCCCTTCCCTTTGCAGCAGAGCTGGAGCTGAGGGGTCGCTGTCATTAAGCTGTAAAAGCAGGAGTCTGCCTGAGAAGGAAATGGGCACATAAAGCCATCCCCTACAAAAGGTGACATCCCTGAGATTATTCTGGTTTTAAGAGGCTTTTTAATTTGTCCACGGGTGAAAGGAAACGTGGCTTTTGTGCAGAGGTTCTGATAAATCTCTTTATGACAAGAGGCAGTGGACAAGTCGTGGGGACAGATTCCCTGCAGGTGTCAAAGGGGTCTGTGCCCACCCAGAGCTGTCAGCTGAGGTGGGATCTCTGCTGGAGAGACGAGCAAAGCATAGCTTAGCCTCCAAATGGCTTTGATGAAACATTTTGGGGTTTTTTTTGCTTCAGTGTCACGGCCTATGTGAGGGATACACTTCTCTTTTCATGGCACGTTGATGTTGGAGCAAGGTGGAATCAGGAGGTGAAGGTGACAGGTAATGAGTAGGTGTTATCCCAAGGAGTCTGGGTCAGTGTCTGCACAATTTCCACTTGTGACAACACTTAGGGCTGTAATTCATTGCCAGGGGTAGGACAGGGGCTGCCTGTGCGTCATCCCCAGTGGGGGCTGTGGGTGACTGCACACCCTTTGGGAACTGTAATGTTCCCTAAAAACCCGGGGGACCCTCCTAGTGTTTGAAAGTGGAGTTAAAGATGCTCCTCTGGGGAGGCAGGAGACCCACCAGGCCGGTCCAGGCTGGGCATAACCATCCCAGCATTCCCAGGCATTGCCAAGCACCAGCGAGCCTTGAATTTACAAGGTCAGTCTGAGTTGCAAATTGATGTAGACCTGCTTGTGCATCTTTTGAACCTCCTGCCTTCACTGTTTTGGTCTTTTGGCTTCACTGGATGGAATCCTTTCTTTTGGGGACAGTATGAAACTCCTGCTTGCATTTAGCTCATCAGCAAGAGCAGCTGGATGTGGTGCTCTGGGCAGTTTCTAAAGGAAGTCTCAGTGAAATTGCTGGTTAGCGTCATAACTGAAAGGCACTTCCTTTCATGCTTCCCTTTAAATGCAGCTCTGATGCTTGCTGATCATAAATGCAACCTGCTCCCTGCACTTGAAAACGCTGGGAAAGCACGGGAGTGATTCTGGTGTTTTCTTGTTCCCATAAAAAACACCCAACGTCCTGTATTTGCACGGTCGCTAATGTGATTTCGCTCCGGCCTGCTAAGCCCTTTTCACTCTACTGTAGGTCTAATTGTACAATTTTTCCAAAGAGAAACCCCAGCTTTTCCCCTTTCCACGGCACAGAAACGCTCCTGCTGTGAACCTGCAGCCGGGCTCGCTGTCCCAGCGGGGCACGGGGGGGCACTTCCAGCCCCACTTCCTTCTCCAGGCGGGGAGCGGGGGTCCCCAGGGCTTCCCTGGCTCCCCCCGGGCACTGCCTCCCTGGCTGGCGTTTGCCAGCTTGCAGCCACACCTGCTGCAGGCCACTAAACCTTTTATGAGAAAACCCTTAATACCTTCCAGGGAAAATCATTGCCGAGGCTCCCACCCCCTGTGCCTCCCTTCCCGTTCCCTCCGCAGCTCCAGATTCCTCCTGGTGGGAGCAGACTCATCTCTGGGTTTGATACATTTGGTATAAACATTTCCTGAGGCTCAGAAACACCTTTGTCATTTATCAGGGCAGTGAGGGTTGTTTATTGGCCAGACAGATAGAAAACTCCGATGGGATCAGTGCTCCTGGAGACTGATCCCATGTGCTGATGCTCCCCAAAGAAGGGTGGGATTTGGGGCCAGGTTTTAATTTTGAGTACGGGGGGCCCCCCACTTTTTAATTGCTCCTAGTGATGATTGCAACTTCCAGCATGAGCTGGCGAGCACTGTCTGAGCAAAGCTCATTTTACAGCAGTCCTGGTATGGACCAAATTGAGGGAGGTAAAAGGAAAGGGCCGGGGCGGTGGGGGAGGAAGAGGAGATCTCTAACTGGCATGTTAATAAAACTCCAGTTTGTCACTTCAGCAGCACACCCTGAGTGTAATAACTAAGCTTCCTTTCTATACCCCCTATGAGTTCCTTTGTATTGACAGATGCCATTTGTTCATTTACGACGTGATAATAAAAACCTTCAGCTTTACTGAATGTTGTTCTTTTCCTCCCCTGACACTGGGGCACCAAATGGTTTGTACTGCACTCAGCAGGCACTTTTCATTAAAGATCGTGCCATGAAAATGAACTGTATTTGAAAACCATTTAGGAGCAGAAGTTCTGCCCCTGTGAATAGGCTGCACATAAACCTTCCCTGGCGAGGGAGCAGCTTCCTGGGAGCCTCACACGCGCTCCCACAGGGATGCTGGGATAAGGGGGGTCTTTATGTCCAGGCAGCATTTGGGAGCCCAACTGCTCCTGTTCCTGTAGCAGTGATCGTATATTGCTATCAGTTCGCTGTGATTATTTCTTTTTCTTTTTTTTTTTTTTAAATCTCTATCTGATTTTAAAGACCTCAAAAATCTTTCTTTGTGCTTTTCTGTGCTTTCCCAAACTTGTGATTTTCAAAGTTTCCAGAAGTTCTCACGCTCACATAAATTAAGCGTAAACTGTAAATTTGGATGGCTGAAAACTAACGTTTGAATTGATAATTAAGCCTTTATTCAGGAATGCTTGTAAACATCAGCTCAAACTATATTTTTAAGTACCAGTCAAAATTCAGGCAGACAACACCTGCAAATTTGACCTGATTTGCAAAGTTGTGGAATGCTTTTAATTCCCACTGACCTGAGCAAAACACGAGTGCACGGCTTTGGGCTGGACTCACCTTGGAAAATCAGGCCCATAATTTGCAATTGTCCAAAATATAGCATTATAAAATGAGTACAAAATTTAAAACTGAACAGCAAAGCAATAAACATCGTTTGTTCAACACGTTTTATTAAATCATTTTTATCCTGGGGAAAAAATAATATTCCTCTCACTGTAGAGAAGTGAGTTATAAGTTTACATTATAAGTTTAGTAGCTGGTTATAGGTTTTGCTGTGAGTACAAAGCAATAATCTGCATTAATTATTTCTAATTGAGACCAAAATAATTATTATTGAAGCAAAAATAATTCACTAAACTGGAACACAACCACACACTGTACTTTTTAAATATTAACAGAGGGCTTTCAGAACTCTAGAAACACATCACCAGCTTCTGAAATGCTGCAAAGGGACAATGTTAGTCCCTTTATTATTATTAAGTCAATTTATAATTTAACCATATTTCATTGTATTTGGCAAAATACCTGTAAAAGAGGTGTTTACTAACCACAAAAAAAGGTACTTGCAGCTGTTATCATCCTTCCCTGATCATCCAGGAGGGACTTTTATCCCTCACATTATCACTTGTTGCCAAACAAGGACAGAGATGTTAGCCCGGAGGATGAAATAGTTTAATCGTGGGGAAACAACTTGCAGTGCACAGATCTCAGCTGGTTCCCTTTCATCTGCTCTCAGTTCCTCGGCGACTCCCGAAAATCTGTTTTGTGGCTGTAATAAAATTCATTGGATGGGCTGGCACGCACACACCAAATGGTTTGCCCAATTCCACGGCGTTGCGGTCACCTGGGACAAAGAGGGAATTCAGAAGTTTTCAGGGAGGGCATTTTGGGGTTTTTAAATCACATAAACATAATAGTTGTCTCTAAAAAAATAAAGGGGAGGGGAGGAGCTTTGTGCTTCTGATCCCTTATAAAACAAAACACCAAAAAGTGGTCAAATTACACAAATTGTTGCAAATATAATCCAATTTCAAATTTAAAGTGGCATTAAAATCTCCACATTCAAAACTCAAACTGTCAGAGTGCCACAGCATTTTAATTTCTTTAACTCTGTATTAATTATATAAAAATTTTCATCTGCAGAAACCTGGAATGGTTGCATTCCTAGAACTGCAGGAATAGAAGGAATTCCTGGTATTACCCCAGGTAAAATCTCTTCCCAATCTGAAGTCTGTGGGATTCTTCACAATTATTTGAAGTCTTATTTTTGTCCTTGTGCTCCTGGAGCAAATCCAGTGCCAAGACATCTCCTGGCTCCAAGGGACAAGATACTCTGTGCGAACACTTGGACTTCGGTTTGGAGTTCTTTGTTTGAAGCACGTGAGTAACTTCCTTGCTCAAGTGCCTGGCTGAAATGGGAATAACCCCAGGATGTCACACTGACTTCAGACAACACAGAACTGCTCCTGTGGCATTAGAAATGAAGTTTCCCTTGGACGTTGTGTGTTTGCAGCCCTCTGTAGCACCGTTATATTCATTTAATGCAGTGTTGAACTCTATTTCCCTGTCTTCTCATGGGGTAGCGAGATAAAAACGCCAAAACAACCTACTTTTATTTCATTTTTATTCTTTGTAGTATCCTTCAGATCTCAACCTGTGCACGAACTTCAGGCTTGGCCCATCCCATGGAGTGTCAGTAAGTACATCGGGAGTGTGGATAGAAGTGCAGGTAACACGAGGAAGCGGAGGATGTGCCCATGGATTGTGGAGCAGGAGGCAGATTTGGGGTTGGCTTTATTGTTTCTTAACCGTCTTTACTAAAAGCCACCAAAGCAGTTGAAAGGGCTGCATGGTGGGCTCTGACCAGTCATTGTGGGGGTCATATCGACTCCTTGTAAGAACCAGCCCTGCTGAATTAAAAGCCTTTTTAATTGGCTTATTTACAGAGAAAGTAAATTTGGATTATTTATCTTTTCATTTTTTAATGAAAACCTGTGAAATCTGTGTTTGCCTGACTGGATACAATCAGAGTACAGGCTGGATTCAGGAGATTATAGATGTAGGGTCTGGGTTTATCTCTAGATTTACAACACCCATATGATCATATCAGCCATATTCCACGTGTTCTCACTCTCTGTACAGCTACACTTTGTTAAAAAGCAACAGTTATATTTTTTCAATAGCCCCATTTTAATTCAATAGCCCTTTTTTTTTTTAGTGTGCCCACAGACAAGCAGTTACTTATCGGCAAGTTTTTGTTAGAATAGAAACAATTTCAACTGCCTAATAATTTCAGCTTTTAATTTGTGCCTGAGCAAGCCCGTTTCTTAAACTTTGATCAGACTGGCAGTATCTTTTGTCATATCTCTTAAGAAAGTGCCCTATCACACTTCAAACCCCTGCACATCCGAATATGAGAAGTGGAAACACACCTCTGATGTTTTTCGTATTGTCTTATCTCTTCCTCTTGCCAGAAATGACTTTTGCTGAGCACAGATAAGATCTCCCAGTGAGCACAAAGCTCTGGGGTTCCTTCAAAGTGCTGCTGGCTCTTCCCAGGTCGTGCAGGAACCAAAGACACAAAGGGCTCGGTTCCCCCTCAGCAGCGAGCACCGGTCTGCAGTGGGTGGCTGAGCAGGGCAGGGACAGCTGGCTACCCGGGGAAGGGCCGGGAAGGG